>CABFPE010000016.1:2365176-2375311 GCA_900660155.1 Hofstenia miamia | reverse complement strand
TGTAGTGTATGGTATTGTCTATATGTTGTACCATCCTATTTTCTCACTTTTTAAGTAGAAAAATATGTAACCATAAACATGGGAACATGATGTTTGGTATTTTTTGAATTACATACTATCTGTGCTTTTAAATATCAAGCAACTTTAGTGCAACAATGATTTCAATGCATTTGCAAATGGAATAATTTACAAGTTACAGAGTCCTCACCTTTGTCAAGCATTTAAGATAAGTGCATGCTTATCCCACTTAGTGTTAAGTAATGTATTGTGCACCACAATTGCTATTAATTTGATACACTACTTTAGAAAAGTTTTCAATCTTTGCTTACAGCCTTAATCTTAATTGATGTTTTAATTTATTGGTTTTAATTGCAAATCCTATTTTTAAATAAGTTGGAAGGACTAGGAAATGTATTAACAAGAATAAAAGTATAGAAGAATCAATGATTAATCTCAGATAACTTAAAGACCTGTGATGTATAAGTTACCTGTAAGTTTTAACAGTGCAATCGATCATTTCAACTAAGTATCACTGAACAAATCTACATGTATATCAAATTAATGGAACTAAACTTAACAAAAAAGATAAAATTAAAAAAATGATAACTGGTATTAAGATTGTTTATCATATTAGAGACGTCAGAAAAACGCACCGCAAACAATAAATTTACTCAAATGTTTATTTGAGTTGTAAGGATATTAAAATATGTTTGTAGCCGCATAAAATATACGATATCTGAATAAAAAGTCAAATGCACGAAAATGTAGGCGATATTGTTAGATATAATTCATTTGTAAAATCTTGCATCTTGTAAATAACACAGTTGCATTATCATATAGAATTGTAAAGAGTTTTAATAATTGGAAACCCAAATAGCATTGCTTACATTCTAACCAGACCAATACCCATTGCATTGTTAACATTCTGATCCAAATCAACAAAGCCCTGAAATAATTAAATGTTCCATTGATTTTAAAAACAAACACAAAAACTAATTACTTTCAGGATTATTTAAATTTTGCTCATATTACACCTATTTTTAAGAAAAACAAACTCATCAAAAATTATAGATCAACTTCGATTATTTCTCCAATAAGCAAAGTATTTGAGCGATTATTACATGATCAAATAGCAGAACACCCAAATAGATAAGATAAGATAAGAGATTCTATATTCAGATAAATTTTTACAATTCAATAACTGATAATTTATCTGAATAGCGTCATAAATTACAAAAAAAAATAACGAATCTACAAATCAACATACATTACAAAAAGTCACAATTCTTACAGGCTATGGATGAATTACTTTATATTGCTATTTTAGTGACTAGTTATCATATAGTCATTGTTGTAAAATTTAAATCCTAACCATGATCTACCTGAAATTTACTTTTTCTTAAGGAAGATTTTTAAACTCTTTTTAAAAGGTTTAAATTTTTCAATGCTTTTAATTTCTTTAGGTAGCGAATTCCTGGTTCGAATTGCAACATTAATAAAAGATTTCTTTAAAACTTTTTTCTTATTCTTAACACATGTAAAAACTTTAGATCTTGAATTCTGTTTATGCGCAAATCCCGAGAATTTAATTTAATTATAAGGCGGTAGATTTTTTCATAGTTTGAAAAATGTTAGCAAGGTAATCAAAACGACGAGTTGTTTTGGAAAGAGAATTGACCTAGAAATGTAATGTTTAGTTTTCGATGAATTTTTTGCAGAGATATTCAGTGCGCATTTTAATTGAATGTCAAGTTTTTTATAAAGCACATCACTTAAATCAGTAAATAAAATGTTTGCATAATTAAGGTGGCTCATGATAAAACATGGAAGAATTGTATAATTGCACAAGGTGGCAACTGCTTAACTACTAGTGTCATACTTTTTATAGAATCTCTTATCTTATCTTATCTTATACCTATAGCTAGTTTTCTAACAGTTATGTTAATGTGTACATTAACATTATTAATTTTCAAAGTAATTTTGGAAACATCGTAGTTAATTTTATTGCGCTGTAAAATACAAAATTCCGTCTTAGCTTTCTTAATTATCACCTTATGCATTGAAAAATATTTTGACAATTTGTTGCAATTGAATTCTATTGATTCCACTGCTGAGTGCATTGATGTATTATAGCTGAAGATGCAGGTGTCATCGGCATATTGAATTAGATTGCAATTAGTTATTGACTGCTTGTCATTTACATAAATACTAAAAAGAAGAGGACCTAGAATAGTTCCTTGAGGCACCCCATTGTAAAACAGTAACCAATCAGAAAAAATATCGGTTAAATTAACTCTCTGGAATCTTTGGTTAAGGTAATTAGTTATCAATTGCTTACTATTACAAGAAAATCCGAAGTAAGATAGTTTTTCAATAAGTATATTGTGATTAATCGAATCAAAGGCTTTTGAGAGATCTAAACAAGCTATAGCTACAAATTTATTAGAATCGAGGGATGCTCTCCATTTTTCAGTAGCATGTAATAGTGCATCAGTTGTTGAAAAATTTTTGCGAAATCCAAATTGGGTGTTCGATAATAAATTATACTTATTAAAATGTTCAATTATTTGGTTATGCAATAATCTTTCGAATATTTTACTTACTGGAGAAGTAATTGAAATTGGTCGATAATTAGTGGCAATTGAAGGATCGTTTTTCTTAAAAATNAATTATTTGGTTATGCAATAATCTTTCGAATATTTTACTTATTGGAGAAGTAATTGAAATTGGTCGATAATTAGTGGCAATTGAAGGATCGTTTTTCTTAAAAATAGGAGTAATGTGAGCAAGTTTTAGATAATCTGGGAAGTGATTGCATTTTATAGATTCATTAAAGATGAAATTTAAAGGACTTGCAATGATATCTGCAGTCATTTTAAGAGCCCAGGAGGGGATATTTGAGGGACCACTTGATTTGTTGGACTTAAGCTTAAGAATCGATTTAATAATTTCATAGGTAGTTGAGAATCGGAAATTAAATTCAGGTGTAAAGATTTTGTGTGAGAGGTTTTTGTATTTAATAAGGGGCCCTTTGTAATTTCCTAAGTTGACAAAAGTCTTGTTTAATTCATTAGAAATTTCTAAATTGTCGGTTAGATTATTTCCATTTTGATCTTTAATCACATCAATTAAGTTTGATTTAGATTGCTTATAATTTGTGATTTTTTTTATTATCTAACCAAAATTCGCCATAGCCCAAGCTACTAATTGTAATTATTTTTGTAAATATTATCTTTTTATGTGTTTTGTTCCTTTATTTCTATTGTTTGACGCTATTTAGAGTTGTAAACAGTATTTCATATTGTAAAAACAACTCTAAATATAGATATTTCAATTCCTTTCAATATAATTTAATTTAACTCTTTGGAATCTTTGATTGAGGTAACTAGTTATCAATTGCTTGCTATTACTAGAAAATCCTAAGTAAGATAGAATGTTATGATAGGTCTTATCTCCAGTTACTTATACAATCGCAAAGAAATAAAATTAATAAATCTTTTTCAGATTGGGTATGCACTAAAATGGGGTTCCTCAGGGTAAAATTTTGGGTCCCTTATTATTTAATATTTACATAAATGATTTGTCCGAAAAAGTAACATGTGACGTTATACAATATGCAGATGACACAATATTATTTCATTCTAATAAATTCCCGAAAAAGCGGTTCAAACTCTCGAAACAAACTGTGCTTCTTTTGCTAAATATTTTCCTTCTATAAAACTAAGAGTAAATCCACTAAAAACTCAATTCTGTATTGTTAAATCAAAAACTAAATCTACTGATACTTCAAGATACAAACTTAATTTCAACGGCATTCAAATAAAACAGGTTGAGTCTTTTAAGTACCTCGGAATAATTTTTGACATACATCTAAATTTTGAAGAGCAACTAAATCATGTTCTTAGAAAAATGGCCATATTTATTAAAGCAATATCTTAACTTATGCAAACATATAGGTAAGGTTTCTCTAACACAGGTAATATTGAATTTTGAGTTAAGAATAATTAGAATTAAATATATGAAAGAAAGTGAGTTATTAGCGATAGCATAAATTAGGTGAAAAATTCGCTGTAACCCAATGAAAGTCAAATATATTAAAATGAAATTTACCATCATTAGAAAAGTCTAAGGAAGTTTCTAATCCTCTGAAGCTCGGCGGTGATAACGACGGTGATGTTGAGAGAATATCGGCATAACTTCGTCATATGTTTATTGGTGGTGAAAGTAAGGCATGTTTTGGCGGGGATTGTTCAAAGGTGTTGGGCGGCGTTTGTAAAAATGGTTGGCGGGCGTTTGAGAACCGGTGTTGAGGCGGAAACGATTTGTTCAAAATTCTATCCATTTTAAATATTTCATAAGTTTCATTAACAATCCATGAGTTATCTAGATCTTCGTTTTCTAACCAAGTTTCGGAAATTGCGAGAATTAAATCATTTTTAGAGCTTGAAATGAATTCCATATATTCGAAATTTTTAATTCTTAGATTCTGAAAATTTAAATGTACATAAATCAATATATCTGAGCTGGTATTCAATTTTTTGATGTATGATTGAAAATTTAAGATCGGACCGGGATTAGTTTCAATGCCAATCAATAACCAATTATGCAGTCAATAACCAATTGCAATCTAATTCAATATGCCGATGATACCTGCATCTTCAGCGATAATACATCAATGCACCCAGCAGTGGAATCAATAGAATTCAATTGCAACAAATTGTCAAAATATTTTTCAATGCATAAGTTGATAATTAATGAAGCTAAGACGGAATTTTGTATTTTACAGCCCAATAAAAATAACTACGATGTTTCCAAAATGACTTTGAAAATTAATAATATTAATGTACCTATTGTAGACACTTTCAAGTACTTAGGAGTAACCATTGACTCAAAGTTAAAGTTCAACACTCACATTAACATAACAGTTAGAAAACTAGCTATAGGTATAAAAAGTATGACACTAGTAGTTAAGCAGTTACCACCTTGTGCAATTATTCAATTCTTCCATGCTTTTATCATGAGCCACCTTAATTATGCAAACATCTTATTTACTGATCTAAGTGATGTGCTTTATAGAAAACTTGACATTCAATTAAAATGGGCACTGAATATTTCAGCAAAAAAACTCATCGAAAACTAAACATTACATTTCTAGGTCAATTCTCTTTCCAAAACAACTCGTCATTTTAAATACCTTGCTAACATTTTTCAAACTAGTAAAAAATCTACCGCCTTATAATTCAATTAAATTCCCGGGATTTGCGTATAAACAGAATTCAAGATCTAAAATTTTTACATGTGTTAAGTATAAGAAAAAAGTTTTGAAGAAATCTTTCATAAATGTCGCAATTTGAACCTGGAATTCGCTACGTAAAGAAATTAAAAGCATTGAAAAATTGAAATCTTTTAAAAAGCGTTTAAAAATCTTCCTTAAGCAAAAATATATTTTAGGTACATCATGGTTAGGATTTAAATTTTACAACAATGACTATACGATAACTCGTCATTAAAATAGCAATATAAAGTAATTCATCCATAGCCTGTAAGAATTGTTACTTTTTGTAATGTATGTTGATTTGTAGATTGGTTACTTTTTTGTTTTTGTAATTTACGACGCTATTCAGATAAATTATCAGTTATTGAATTGTAAACATTTATCTGAATATAGAATATCTTATCTTATCTTATCTTATCTTAGATTAATTACAACGTTTTTCAAGATTGAGAAAATATATATTCTGTTTCCGGCACTGCTTGAATAGAGCAATGTATCTGATTGATATTTAAATAATATCATGTTTACTTTTGGGTTATTGTATGGAATGAAAATATTTCGCCTGATTCTTTTACAACAACAGTGTTTCGATAAATGCGAAGCAATGAACGGACTGCTTGCCTTGGTAGCTAAATCTTCGCACAATGAGATGAAGAAAACGGATATAATTTAATTGCTTGAGCGAGCATTAAGGCATCTGCTTGCTGTGGCGCAATCTTTTAATTATTTTTAAAGCAAATCGTAATGAATGTTGTTTTAACGCAAACTAAGAATTTACCATTTTTACAATTGTATAGATATAAATTCATACAATTAAAAATGAAATTCATTTATTAAAGAATTAATGGGCAAGCACTGCTTGCCTGGCTTACACGTATGAGCGCCTATGGTAGAAAGGCGTGGCGGTGGTCGAATGATGAAACGGATTGCGCGGTGGCAAGTAACGAGGGGCGAAGCTTTCGCAGTCTTGGACGGCGGGTGTTTGACATGCGGTCCTTTACGTTGCGATGGCGGCTAAAAAGCGATTTGACAGTAACTACGAATTTTGCCATTCCGTTATGTGAAATATATATTCCGTCTTTTGATAGGAGATTGCTATTGATGATCTTAGAACATAAACAAAAATTTGTGAATAGCTTAAATACTGAGAAGTTTAATTTTTGAGACAAGTTAAAAATACTTTTGTTCACTTTAACTATTTCGTTGTTACTCTGAAGTAACCTATTGCAGAAAAGAGGAAGTTCGCTGAGAAAAGTCTTGTAGGATTAAACTTGTGTCTAATAACTTTAATAAGGTTCAAATACTTAGCTTCGTAATTTCGATGTGTGTTTGGGGATATAATTCGAACGTGTGTTGTAATTCAGAAATGCATGCTCCTGGATATGAGTGAAATGTGCCTTTTTGGTTTTTAATTAAATTTTTCGTTCGCAATTTCCTAAACATACAGCTACCTAACACTAAAAAATTTTTACCTACTTTAATATTATGTACCTTCCTATGATGTCGAGACGAGCTACAGGATGTGGTCGGATTACTAGATGTTTTTTCCTGATGTCGTGCTTCGTGTGAATGCGTCGATGTGGATGACGTTGTAAACATGTTCGAGTGCTCCCTGAAAAATGTATGCAGCGATAGCAGTTCTTCTTTGTTGAGCGCTAGAAATAGCGCTACTAGTTTGCTATGCGTATCATTGGAATTGCCATTCGCGTCAACGGTGCTTTTCAGAGCCTCGAATGAAATAATCGCGGCCTCCTTGTTATACCTCTCACTTGTTTGAATGGAAATCATTCGAACAACTATTAAAATAATTTGTATTTATTTAATTTTTGCCAAATTATGGTTGATAAATGGAGATACAAATTTCAAAGTTTAAACATAAAGCTATCTCGGTCAAATGTCATTTCTAAAGATTATTTAGCCTTGAGAAGCTTTTGAATTATGAAAGACTCATTAATTAGAAGATATTTGCTATTCAAATATTTGTGTAATAATTTTTATCAATAATTCACTAAATATAGTACAAAGCCTCAATGACATGCAGGTAAACTATTCAAGACACNTCCTGATGTCGTGCTTCGTGTGAATGCGTCGATGTGGATGACGTTGTAAACATGTTCGAGTGCTCCCTGAAAAATGTATGCAGCGATAGCAGTTCTTCTTTGTTGAGCGCTAGAAATAGCGCTGCTAGTTTGCTATGCGTATCATTGGAATTGCCATTCGCGTCAACGGTGCTTTTCAGAGCCTCGAATGAAATAATCGCGGCCTCCTTGTTATACCTCTCACTTGTTTGAATGGAAATCATTCGAACAACTATTAAAATAATTTGTATTTATTTAATTTTTGCCAAATTATGGTTGATAAATGGAGATACAAATTTCAAAGTTTAAACATAAAGCTATCTCGGTCAAATGTCATTTCTAAAGATTATTTAGCCTTGAGAAGCTTTTGAATTATGAAAGACTCATTAATTAGAAGATATTTGCTATTCAAATATTTGAGTAATAATTTTTATCAATAATTCACTAAATATAGTACAAAGCCTCAATGACATGCAGGTAAACTATTCAAGACACTTAAATAAATAGATGATGTCTGCTAATAAAAAACATACAACAGAAATTAACTTATCGCAGCTCATTCCTGATCACTCTTTGGGAATGGCCTATATAAGTCACCTTTGTTTGATATTATTCTTTACCAGGATTGCCGTGGGGTAACAATTTCGACCTACTCCACACCTCAAGAAATGACGACAAATCTACACCACAGAAATAAATATTTCCCCGCAAATCCCAACAACAAAATTGTTTATAAAACTCAAATATATAAATACAAAGCAATGGTAGACAGTGAGGATTTTCTGTATGTTTTTATATGCATTAACATACAAATAATTATATTAAAATTTTAGGTTTCCTTTGGGGAAGCCCCCTTCCCCATTCAAATATTGCAAAAATTACTAATTCATCAACAACCAAACCCAAAACATAATCATAAGCTTAGGATAAACTCTACCCTAACCCTAATCTTACCCCAAACTATAAATCTAACATACCATGTTTCTCATCATGACAGAATCGACTCAATGAAAACATATTCAGTTTGAATTATATAAACAAAGTTACTATGTGAAAAGAAGTGAGGGAAAAAAGCACTTTATGTTGTCAAGTCTTATAATTGTTTGTAAACCAAACACAAGTCACGTGGTTGAACTACCTACTAATTAGCATATTTGTATTAGTATATTATAATTAATTTATAGTTCATGTTGAAAATTACTGGTATTAATACTATATTTGCTTATTCCTCCTAACACAATGCATAGGATATGGTTTGGGTTGGGGTAGGGCTTAGTGTGAGTTATCTGAAGTTAGGGTTAAAGTTATGGTTTGGATTAGTGTAAAGGTTAGGTTTCGGGTTAAATCTATAATTGTTTTAATGATGAATTAGTATATTTTACAATTATTTGACGGGGTATAGAGAGATAACGCGAAACTATCTAATTTTTAAAATTGATCAACATCCTTCCAATAGTAATTTTCAGTAATGTCATTTTTAAAAGTTTGTGACTTGATTTATTGCAAATCATTGACTCCAATAGAATCTTCTCACCTCAATTCAGATTGTAATTAAAAATATGTTTTATGAACATAGATTTAGATACAATTCCATGTCTAAACAAATCGTATACAGCCATTATTAAAGCTTACTAATAAACTGTTTCTCGTTGGTCGGAAGTAGTAATAAACTGTTCAATATAGCTCGTCTCTTACATTTATTTGTCCCAATTGAAAACAGGTTCATTGACTCGTTCAGCCAAGCATATGATGTGTTATGTACATTACACAGTATAAGCTTGTCTGGTTTTCTGCTACAACACAGATGAAAATAAAAAATTCAAAAATTTTTATAGTTTCAGCAATCTACTGTATTGCAATTAGAATAATAATTAAATTTGCTTTCTGGAATCTCTCAATAATTTTCTATAAATTGAGTTGTTCTGCTTTTAATTTGACTTCAGTTTTTTATGGAACGTATCAACAATTTCTACACAGGCTATTTATAATAAAAAAATTTAATCTATAGGAATTACACTTGAAATTTGGGAAGCCTAATACAAATATAGCAACTTTACCTGGTTCCGGATAGTGAATTGAATATACCGGTTACCGGATTATTCCGGAAAATTTGACTGCCGGATACCGGATACCGGATAATATATTGTTCAATTATAACTAGAGCAACCAGAAATATTACTTTAAAAAAAGAAAATATGATCTTATTTTTATAACAAAATATGACGGAATTTAGTTAAATATGCCCTAAAATATTACCAACTATTTTTCAAAATGATCTATTTAAGCAATATAAAACAAAAACACTTACATAATAGTATGTCGATTTTTTAATGCAATTTCTTCACTGAATTATAATAGCAGCACATACATTTCCATATATTATTGGGGCTAAATTTCTGTCATAGGTCAAGAGAAACATCTTTCAACTGCAGACGATGTTGCTTGACACTTTCGTAACTTGACGTCACAATTCCGATTAAATGTCCATCCGCTTTCCTTCCATTATTGCAGTGAAACTGGTATTTTCTAATCGTGATTTGATATAGGCCAATATTTCACATGTATCATTTCGAAGATCAAGGATGGGAGTAATAACAACATCTGGTGGGATTTTAACTCTGTCAAACATTGAACAACTTTGATAATTTATGAAAGCAGCCGTAATTGAAGCGATTATGTGTTAAACCTCATATATTAAGTCTGAATACGCATTGCATACTTCTGCAACATGTATGCCTTGCAAAATATCCATGAAATAAATATATATATATATATATATACA
>CABFPE010000016.1:2346378-2364176 GCA_900660155.1 Hofstenia miamia | reverse complement strand
AGCATCTATATCTTAATCACAGCAAAGTTCATCCCTGGGAGAATATAGCCGGTCGAGCTATATAATTTATGTGATAAATAAAATAAACTTCAACTTTTTGTGGTAGGAATACACTCTTGCATGACTAGTAAATTATTCACATTTAATGTAATGCTAATAAGCTTAAGCTTATATTACACAATGAATTTTATTGCCTTGACAAATTAAGTCTTGCGGTGGTACTACACAGTTGAAAATAATTAGGTAATCACATGATTAGCACTGAAAAATTATTATTATGATTTGTTAAAGATATTACTCATTGAAAATCTGCTACAAAATTGCAAACCCAAATGTATTAAGTAGCATTAGGGTGTGCTTAAAGCCAATATTAATTCATTTTATACATAATGAATTGTACAAGGTTGGTTGACATTTACGTGACAAATTATATATATATATATATATATATATATATATATATAGTTCCTTTAATATTTTTTCAGCTGCCAGCATACATGGCCAGTCCTAGAAACGCGTCGAAACTTGGGTCGAGTTGGGTCAACAACTAGTTAGTAATTAGACTTCTCGGGGGTTAGGCCAGTAAATGCTTTAATTGAAATTGATCAAATGATTTAAAGCATTCATAATCCAGCATTAATTTTTAAGTTATTTCTTAATTTAATAAAACTATGCCAAAATATCACTTTTATGACATTTCACAAACAAATATTACTGTATTTTTCAAAATCACAAATATGACTTTTTATGACTTTATAACTTCCTACTTAACTGCACCCCAGGTTTGAAAACCATCTAATTTTAAGCAGACTGCAAAATAAACCAATAGAAAAAAATATGACTTTTATGGTCTTAGTTGCAGTAATTATGAATTAAGAACAATCTAATTTCTCATCTAGTATCGACCTCTTGCGAATGAAAGTAAATAAATATTAAATAGACTACTTCCTGATATGTCATAAAAAGAACTTGTTTCATTGCATGCCAACTCCCATATCACGGAAAAATATACCTTTTCCTCGAAAATTCCATTTTTTAATCAAGTTTTATTTCAGAGTATGTTATCCGGTAAAATCAGGTAAGCAAGTTAAATTGAACTGGATATCCGGATCCGGTTGCGTAATTGCCGATTTTACCGGATTCTGGCACATCCCTAGTACTTTTTAATGTTGGAAGGCACGCTCAAATAAATTTGAAAGTTTTCGGGTTGCAAAGACATTCAATTACAAATGTCAGGTGACACATCCTAGAGTAATTGTTTAGGCTTTAGCGAATAAATTTTTAAATATATAAATTATTCAATGTTAATTAAGGTAAAATATCACAGCAAAATTAAGCATAATGATTGGTAATGCTACTCGCTAGTTTTATGTAATTTAACTATCATAAAAATATACTAACTAGCAACTTGAAATTCACGGAAAAGTGAAAACTGATTAAAGTTATACAAAGAATTGATATAAAGAAAATATCAACATTGTGTTTTGATAGAGACATAGTTGTAATAGTTTAAAATTTGGGTATATGCAACATCAACTCTTTGCATGTGTAAGCTTAAAATAGCATATATATATATATATATATATATATATATATATATATAAACATATTCTCAAGAGTGGCAAATGGGCTGTTAACAGAATTATCCGCTGTTAATATTAAGAGCAGGCAATTTTGCTGTTAACAGCAAATTTAAATCAGTTTTTTTCAACATTTTCTTCTTTGCAACATACAAAAATTTTAAATTTGGTTTGTTAGATTTCAAAATCCGGAATTTGTAAACTATAGTGATATTATTCTGTTACTCAGAGCCCAGGCCTGGAAGCAATGACGTCTGGCCCCCAAGCTTATACGAGGATACCGCAATTTTAGGATGTGGATTTGGATCCAAAAACTACTTGAGATTTGAATTTTTATGAATCCTGTTTACATGCATTTCTTTGTTTACATATTATTCAAATGTGTGTTATCAGAATTTTTGCTGCTTTTGATTAATTTGTGAAGTTCAAATGTGGGCTGAAATTTATTCAATGGATTAAAAATGTTTAATCTCAATTGTTCTTAACTGAGCTAATACAATAAGATTGGCAAAACTAGGCTCAAAATTCGTGTTCGGATTCATTGTTAAATTTGGTTATTAGCAGAGCCTAACTTATGCAAATGAACACAATAACTATAAATAGTTAATAGCTATAATTATATTATTTTAAAATTGGAGATAAAATTTAAAAAAAACTTGCCATTGGCTTTTCATAGGTAGGATGCAGAAATTATATACTGTTGTCTTAAACAATAATTTTTTGTTTTTTAACTCCAGCCTGTAACACATATAGCATGTAAAGAAGACAAGCAGTAAAATAAGTTATTGATATCAAACCAGACTGAGATAAATAGATATTCCCATCCAATAAAACAAAAACTACATCCAAATTGATCAAACAACATGTGTGCTATCAAACCTGATCCGAATTCTGTTTTGTACTGTACCTGATTAGCGACTCCACCCTGACGTGACCTGATTAATCCTTATAGACCTGATCCAAAAATTCTAATTTTACTCAAAACTAATGTTGCATAGTACTTAAGAATCCAAATCATTGAACAAGATTTTTACCCGTAAGAATAGACTAATTAAATTAGTCTACCATAAATAGTTTTGGTTATAAAACATGATTTATATAAATTTATATTTTGCAAAAATGTATAAAATGCGTGGAAGTTCTAAAAAATAATTTATTTCGAAAAAATTGGGAAAATTCAAAAGTTTTTTAAAATTTCCCATTTCCAGAAAAATCGTGTATTAATTGTGGACTCTACTATCATTGCTAAAATGAAATAATTTCTTTCTCAAAAGTTTTTCGATTAATCAAAACAGCATTTAGTTTCTAAACAAATCTTAATCCTTTTTAACCTATAACATAGCTATACAGCCATCACAAATAATTTTTACCCTACAAATTATAAGCAAAGATATTTATGTACTGGCCCTAGTTGCTAATTACGGATTCTATAAGGATTTTAGAAATTTTAAAAATTTAGTTTTAAAAAACCGACAAATAACAAATTTTTGTAATGGTTACAATGACATAATAAATGGAATTGAAATGAAAACCACCAAAAGAAAGTCCTCGTTTGCGATGGGGTGAACCTTAATCAGTGGCGTCCAACCTCATCAAAATCAGGGGGAGGGCTAAAAGTTCGGACATAGAATTGAACATTGCTAACCTTAAGCTGCTAAAATTTCTTTATTTCTTATGATTTCTTCATGTGCTCATAACAGACAAGGGCCCCAAAGGATTGAAAGTGACTCGATCACGGCCGAATGCGTGTCTTTGCTTGAATATTTCAACTCCTTTTAATTGACATCGCTACATCTGACTTTGCGCAGGGCACTTTGAAACTCTTGGGAGGTCTATCTACATATAGAGAAACAGATGATGTTCGGTGTGTTCTAAGCCTTACATGAATGCTTTGTATGATATGTATATAATTCTTTTTCTCTAAAAAATCGAAATGTTCAAAGAAAAAAATCAATTTTTCAAGTACTTCAACCACAGTTATACGCCATGGTATACATTTTCAAGATTCTCTAATAGATGAGTCCATGGCTCATGATTTCCCAATTTCTTAATAAGCTTGGAGAATATTCTTTGAAAATGTGTAAAACAACACGAGGTTCTTTTAGACTAAATTACCCCGGATTTTTTTAAAATCTGAAAGTAATACAATAGAAAAATGTCATTTTTTTCATTTACATTTAAAAATTCTGCTCTGCCCAGGGCCGTTATAGCTACCAGGATACCAGAGCGATCCATAATAAGGCTTGAACAGGCTAATCGTGAAAATTCTTCTTCAATAGCTTTTATTTATCTGATATGTACATTCACCTGCGCATTTTACAAATTTTGCAAAATCTGTACAATATAAACATATATACAATTATTTACAAAACTATAAATATACACAGGAAAGAATAAATATTTGATATAGATGAAACCCATTGGATTTGGAAGTCATCATTATCTATGCCTTAATTATAAGGATAATTTAAATGAATTTCTAGAAATCGGAATTTTCATCAAAAAATAATTAATGTTTTCAAATACTGCTATGCAATTTTGTATAAATTTTCTTCATTTCACGAATGCATATTCACCAACAATTTGCGAATTTGCAGAAAAGTTTTTGAAAGTTTGGGAAAAACGGCTTTTCCTTTTAATAAAACCACAAGCTGTTTAAAGAAACTTTGCGTAGATTGGTGAAATTTTTCAGTCACGAACGTTTCTTTTTAAACTAGCAAAATTTCCATATTTAACATTTTTTTAAAAAATATTTCGTTGGTCAAGGTACTAGTAACTATTTTAAATATCAATTTAATAATACATGTACGCAGAATATGTTCTCAAAAAACGATCACATTACATCAGAAACAATTTCTTGCGAACAATCTGGGAAAAAACGTTGTTTGCAGCATTGTGCTAAATATGCAAGTATGTTGACACTTATTGTCAAGGTCAAAGAAATAAATATTTGTAAATAATCACTTTCAATAAATAATTAGAAACTTTTGCAGCATTTGTCATCAGTCAAAATTTTACCAAATTCGGGAATTACAAAAATTCATACATGCTAAAATATTGTTGGTTTCTAATCAAGTTTACAGTTTTTTTTTGGTTAACGACTTATCATTAGGGGCAGCCCTCTTTCAGAAAAAACTTAATTGCTAGTTGCTTTCTTCAAATATGAATGAATGTAATACATTTGCTTGATGTGCTAATGGCAAAAGTTTTGTTTTGGAAAATTTAGATTATTTAATAATTAAATTTTGGTAAGAAACGTTCAGTATTTATTGGTCTTTTCTTGCTTTGCAGGAAAAGCTCAAAATTTCAGTCAATAGATTTTATTTGGTTATAAAATGAAATATTGACATATGAAAGTTCAACAATTTTTTCTTGTAAAATCTCATTTGTGATTTGCTAACATAATAATCTGGAAGGTTTTTAGATTAACTTACAACAGTAATTATAATAAAAATTATATAACAATTAGTTTTATGTGCTAAGAGAACGGCAAGGTTTAAACATGCTGCTAAAAACCTTGATAACTTCACATACAAGAATTTAAGTTTTCAAAAAACAGTGGAGGGGAAAGTTGAGCCCCTCTAGCCCACAGATTTGTCTATCTCAAATTACGAGAAAGAGTTATTGTGTGTTCATCGATTTGATGAAAGCTGAATAGTTGTCCAGTTGCCAATTCAACAAATTTTTTTTGTGCTTTCATGAAGTGTTTTCTCCCTTATATTGTGAACGACCATGTCCACTAATTCCTTGGCGATCTTCAGTACGTGCCGCTTTGCTGATTTTTTTTCTGGTTATTCTTTCATATATACAATTTATAATAAACGCTTTCGTGGATCAACTTGAAATCGGTCCAAAGCGCTAAATTGATTTATGCTGCAAAATAATGTTTGCAACAATCAAATTAATGAGTAGATATGACCCAAATGACTGCAGACTAAAATCAAGGGAGACAGGTACGGGACAGTGCAGGACCGCAGTAATTTTATATTTGTTATTACATTACATTATATTTGCAATTATATTATATTCTTTAAACTAAAATATGCCACGAGATATCACCATTCAGTATTCAACTTGATTAATAATGCACAATTTTTACAGTACGTGATAGGAATCGATGTACGGATCCGTGACTAAACCTCACGGGCCTCGAATATGAATGGAAATGGATGGTAAATCGTAAATGGTTTTTTTTGAAGGAATTAGTTTTTATGATTGATATTTTTTTAATAAACGAGTGTAAATTAAACGAAAATAAGGAATGCTTAATAATTCATTAAAATCCCTAAATTCCCTAGAAAATTTAAGTTCAGTGAAAATCTCTTCAAAAAATTTTGGTGCACTAGACTTTTAAACTAAGAGAGATATCCAAAATCTATGCGTGTAGCTTTCAATCAAGGAACCTGAAGCGACATTTGCATAATAGGGTTTAGAGGGCCTATTTTCAAAGAAAGTCTAAAGTATGTAAAGGGTTGTCAAGCCTACAAAACAGAAGCAAAAAAACATCAGGTTTTTCTTCCTCTAACAAATTAGAGGCAAATTTCTGTGTCAAATTTTGTTATCTTGTTAAAGTAATTCAATTTCTAGGTGTATTGGTAATGTTTTTAACAAATATACGATTCTTTCAATTTATATTGACATTATTCAAATTGTTTGAGTAAACAGTATCCGCAAAGAGGAAATCTCTTAAATGCACTTTTCAGAAAGAAATTACTGGCAAAATTTTAAATAAAATATCAATTACAAATTTACATCGAAATAAATATAATTCTAGCAACAATTTAGGACTATACAGCAATGAAATGTAAATCAAAAGTTATAGTTTTACAGCCCTAAGGAATGCTGCATATTCAGCATCACAGAGGTCAGTTGGATTTGCAGCATCAGTGCTGAAACTTTTTACTTGAAATCCGGCCTCGATTAAAGTATTTATGCAAAAACTCGTTGAAATTGGAAGTGTTTGAACTTTAACCGAATCTTTACCAGGAGACCAAAACGACTGCATTATTTCTGTAGATATGAAAAATGAGCCTCCTACCTTCAGCATTCGATTAACAGTCCGTATTGTATTAGAAAAACATTCTTCATTGGGACATCCCTCAACGAGTGTCCACGTACACAAAACCGCATCATATGACTGAAGCTCAATAGGAAAACCGCAGAAGATGTCATTAAGACTCATATCGCAGGTAAAAATTCCATGGAATTTAGTTTTTAACATGCGAAAGTTTATAGTAGCACTGCATTGCATCTGTTTTTCATAAAAGGAATTCAAACTTTCTGTCATAGCATCAAAATAGATCATATTTTCTTAAAAGTTTGTCAAGGATTTCAGAAGAGCTTCGCGATTTTCAAAAAGAAATTCACTTGCATCAATGTGGTAAACTTCTTCTAGTCTAGCTGCGCAAAGCATGTTTACAAGATTTGGTCCGCAGCCTAAATCATGAAGCTTAATTTTGCGATTTTCTTTTTTAATCTGATTAAGATTTTCAATCACCACTTTGATGTTGACGCGCAAAATTCGTTGTTCTTCCAGTAGCATGCTGTCGGGAATATGATTGGGTACAAGTCCACTCCAACTAGTCAGGTAATATTCAGGTTTAAAAAACATCTTGTAATTGTCATGTTTTTCCTTATAATTAACTAGAGTCATGTGAGAATGCAGCAAATATCTAACTTATTGATAGAAATAAAATACTTAAGATAAAAATGCTGAAATTGATTTACAATATCTCTTTGAATATTTGATTTAGAAAAATGGCGATTTCTATATATGTGTATATAAAAGCAAATATTTCATTTATCTCTTTTCCCACTTTAATGACCGCTTGGCAATTTAAAAGCCGAAATTATTACAAAAATTCACACGGTATTCAATATAAGGAACGCAGCATTTGCTTTAAACCAAGTTGGTCGTCGACCAAATTCTTGCCTTATAAAGGTAATTAAATGCCTATTAGAAGCGCAGCATCTTAAAATTGAAAGCTTAGATATATGCATTTAACAGTCAACCCTTAAACTCTTTAATATGTTGCTTAATCTTAAAAAGCCTAGGGATTTTTGAAAAAATTTCATAATTCTATAAAAATTTTTAAATGCTTGTAGCTTATAGTCTTCGGCCCCACGATCTCTGACTTTGCGCACGACACCCTTCAATGGGTTTGCAATATTTTTGCACACATCAAGAAACAGTCACAGTTCCCTGTTGCCTCCATGGGCCCAAAACCTTCAAAATATCAGGTTGGTGCAAAAGTTATGTCCGATTTTTATAACAGATATTTAAAATTTGATTTGTCAATTAGTGTAAATTACTTCTTTTATTAAATTAAAATATATTCATATTTTAAATTAATTTTAGCATCCATGTTTGTCCTAAATAAAGATCATTTAAGGAATGATCTTCTATGCGAGTTTCATAAAGGTGTGAGGCAACAAGATTTACTCAGAAGACTTATGGGATTTCATATTAATGAAGAAATTGCAGGAGCTGCTTTTCCCGTTTTCGAAGTGGTGATTTACCTTAAAAGATGAGCCAAAGAAAGGTCGTCCAAAAACAGTTTAGAGGACTTAGGTTCACAACAAGAGAAGAGATTAAAGAGTTGAATTTATTTTTTCATTCTAAGCCTACAGAATTTTATAAACGAGGCATTTTTAAGCTTGTTGAAAGGTAGAGCGAAGTCATTGAAAGAAATTGAGTGTGCTACTGAATAAATATTTACATTGTCACTGTTTTAGCTAAAATCTTTAAATCGGACATTACTTTTGCACCAACCTAACACATGAACAGTAGGTATGGAGAGAATGTAAATCTTTTCAAAAATTTGAAATTTTCAAAAAGAACTTGTTAATCCTTTCAACAACCTCTGCCACAGCAATAAGCTTTAATAGAAATTTTCAACATTGCATTAATGTATATTCTCCAATAGACCTCTCAATGCCCCAAGATTTTCAAATGTGGAAATAGGCTTGGAGAAAATTATTTGTAAATTTGGAAAAGCGGTTTGTCCGTTCAAAAGGCGCCAGGCTGCTTAAGGTTAAATGTAGGCCAAATAATTGATTTTTTTGGTTTAGGAATGGCATAAATTGTTATTTTTTATACAGTTGTTTTTAAAGCAAGATGCTTCAAAAAATGTAGAGATGTTTGCAATTACTAATTTTTGCATTTAATTTCCACGAATTATTCTTCCATCAAATGCTGCTAGCAGTAGGCCTTGACGAGAGTCAACAAAAATATTCAAGCATCTATATGGAACATGATCTACAAGTGAGTAATCGAGACACAACTCGACGGGGGCAACGCGATCAATGGACGTTCAAATTATGTATACTTCTAGGACCAATGACGTGCTAACCATGCCGCACTTGGCGTACCTGTACCAGGGCCCCAAAATTCTCATTAGTTTCTATTATGATAATTATAAATAGTTTTTGTCATTCAATTTCAGGATTAGTTTGCTTGTCCATAAAGGTCAGCAACTGGTGCAGAAAAGTGCTTTCACGAATCATCATTTCAGGCATTTTTTTAAACACGTGATCCAATACTATAGAAAGTTTCCAGTGAGTTCTTTTGTTATTGGATGCAAAGCGGCCTACAATCATGCAGAAATTGTGATGGAATACTTGAACAAACTCTTCATAAAGTTTCTAGAACAACAGGAGGCTGAATGACTTTAGAAAATGCATTCCGAAAAGCTTTCTCTATTTGGTTAGATTTAACAGAGATATTGGTTACTATATTCTCTATCAAAAGTTCGTCTATACTGTTTTGTTTGCTGTCAATTTAATCACGAAAGTAAAACAGCGTTGGCATGTAGTGGATTTGAAGAATGGTTTCCTATAAACAATCGGTAGTCATGAACAGTTTACAGAACATAGATTTGCATTAAATATCCTCTGTATTGCAAACAAAGATGATTTGAGTAATTTCTAAAAACGCGAAGTTTGGCGTTTGGCTCAAATGCGAAATTTTGAGACTCTAGCAATGGGAATTTGATGTTGTTGCTTGTAACTGATTTCAGAAGATGATCCGCTTCTTTCTGGACACTTGACGTGACAGGATATTGCGATGAGTTTATCAATCTTATGAGGACCCAGTTGAAAAGTTTCATTCTAATTAAGACTAAGAATTCAAATTATCTTCTGTGTGAAATTTCTTCTTTACCAATTGATATTAATATTTTATTATTTGTTGTATCCAATGATTGGGTTGAGACATTTCTTAGCCTGAAACCTCTCTGCTATGAGATTATTCCTACAAGTCTCAGGGCACCAGGGCCACATGAGGGAATTAATGTATTAATGTCTAGGACTTATACAGAAATTTATTATAAGTGTGTACTTCACAGTGTGCTGTACATAGCAAGGCCTACAAATTAAACTTAATTGATTCAAAACGATACAAATATTACATTAAAGTTTAATTCAAATCTTCCACACAGGGTGTAACCGGTCGGGGTTTCCGCCAACTCGACCCGACCTGCACACTTTTCGCTTGAGTCGACGCAACTTGCAAGTTCACCTGCAGGTCAAGATTATTAATTTCTCGACCTGCAGTTTGTTTCTGCAAAAATATAACAAATACAACAAAGCCCAAATATAACAAATCTAAAAGGTGCCATATTACTTATACAAATTGTTCTTCATGGCCTCCTTCAGAACCACGCAACATTTGACTGACTCAGAACTTAGGCAGTGCCGATCAGCAGTAATACCACGGCCAACAGTAAAGTAGTGCCTCTCGCTCTCTGCTTCGGCTGCAGGAATAACGTAGACTTTTCTGGCTATGAAATGCAAAAGAGGAAAAGAGAGATGGTGACGTTTCCAGAATTTCAGTAGGTCCTTGGATTGCACTTCCAACTTCAAGTTGTCGTAAGTCTCCAGATATTATTCAAATTCTTGCATAGCGGTATCTTGTAAGGACTGACGCTTGGGCTCGGATGCACAGCTCGAAGGACGCATGGTATCAAAGGGATCACCATTTGACTATTTCATTACCTTTGTGCGTGGAACATGCGCGGTTGTATTTGGACTCGTTGCTCCAAGCAAAAACAAGAAAAACCAATACTTTCTCTAGCATTGATCACGGCAAAATGACGATATACTTCGAGAGAAGTAACAAACGACATTTGAAAAAACATTGGGTTCATCACCATGGGAAGAAAGTGCATCGACGCTGTTGACGATCAATATTTAGCATCCAATCTTATTACGATTTGCTTTTTGAGTTGTCTTACAACGTCAGGATCGGTGTCTAATTGACGACAAAAAGAGTCTCTTATTAGATAGAAGTGGGAACATTGTATTGAAGACTCTGTACTGAAGCCTTCTCCAACTGATTGAAGACCTCTTTGAATAATTTGAAGAAATCCGCAATAGCTATAACCAAATTCACTGAAATGGGAAGAATTCGGTAGTATTCACCTAACATTACACAATAACAATAATATTCATGAAAAATTAAAGTTTAAACAGTAGTGGACATATATGTCCTCTCAGTCAGGTTAAGGTTAAATGATACATTTGCAGGTCCAAATACCATTTGACCCAACCCAACCTGCAGGTTGCCCCGACGGCTCGCAGCCCTGTTTCCGCAGGCCATTTACAATTAGCGTGTTCTCTATGCAATTATGCAGTTTTAAAAAGCCATGTCACTATTAGGCATCCTACCCAATAAACAATAAAGCGTTTTATACCCTTGATTAAAAACCTCGCGCTCAACCTTGATTAATAACCTTGAGCTCGACCTTGCTTACAAATCTTGAGCTTGACCTTGCTTACAAATCTTGAGCTTGACCTTGCTTACAAATCTTGAGCTTGACCTTGCTTACAAATCTTGAGCTTGACCTTGCTTACAAATCTTGAGCTTGATCTTGGTTAAAAACCTTAACCTCGAGTTGAATTTCAGGAGGTGTCTATTCACGGACCTAATATTGTCTGGTTCTGTCATGGTTATTTGACAAATTCATAGTTTAATAGTATATTATATACTAATTCAAAGTAAGTAATTAGAAAATTTTAAATTTTAAAGAAATAGAAATAGAAACCCTGAAAGTAATATTTTCTGCTTACCAAAATCAATTGAGCGCGTAATCCGTTACATCTAGAGTACCAGAACGATGTGTTTATGGCCTCCTTTTTTATTCTATGTTTCAACGAATTTGAAGAATAAGCAGTGTTAAATGTGCGAATATTCTATTAAAATCAATTGAAACATAAAATATAAAACGTTGTCTTATATATTCCATATCAAGACCAAAATAAATGTAAAGATTATATATTTCAGTAACGAATTTATCAATTTTAAGAACAAAATTCTTCCTAATGACATATATTCCAGACTATATCATCAAGCAAAGTTTGGAATATGTGGAATGACAAAACTTTCCGTCTTTACATCAATTAATTAGACCGATAAAAAAATCTTCACACAAAAATTAGCTATATAAACAAAGTAGAAAAATGCGTTTGCAAATATCATCAAATGTAATATCATTTAAAAATTGAAAATGAAAACAATTAGTAATTTGACCTTGTCACACATTCGATTTTTGTAGCACTGATGAATGCCACGTGCGTCATATCACATATTTCAAACATTTCAGTTGATCCAACTGAATGTTGTTGAAAGCTTACAATTTTAAACCCATTCTGTATCAAAGTATTTTTGCAAAAGTCCAAGGAAATCGAAAGCGTTTGAATTTGAATATGATCTTTATTTGGAGACCATCGGGATTGCATACCTTCTGTAGATATGAAGAACAACCCACCAATTTTTAGCATACGATTCACTGTCTTAATTGAATTAACAAAATACTCTTCCTTTGGACATCCCTCGACCAAAGTCCATGTACACAGAACCGCATCATATGATTCTAACTCAATAAAAAAGCCGCAGAAAATATCACTTTGACTCATGTCACACTCGAAAACACCTTGAAATTTTCTTCTTAAAGCTGAAAAATTCCTCGTAGTGCTGTACTGCATAAGACTGTCGTGAAAGGAGTTCAGACATTCAATCATTCCATCAAAATATTCTTTCTTTTCTTCAAAATTAGTCAAGGAATTTAAGAGAAATTGACGATTTTCCTGAAGAAATTCACTCGCGTCAATATGGTAAACATCATCAAGTCTTGCTGCACAAAGCATATTTACGAGATTAGGCCCACAGCCTAAATCATGTAGCTTAATTTTGCCATTTCCTTTATTAATGCACTTAAGGCTGTCAATCATTGCTTTGATACCAATTCTCATAATGCAGCTTTCCCTGCATAGGCAGCTATCAGGGATATGATTGGGAATTAGCCCATTCCATGTAGTTAAGTAATTTTCAGGATCGAAATACTTCCTGTAATTATCATGCTTTTCTTTATATTCAACTAGTTTCATCTGACTAAGTAGAAATCTAACTGACTAATGAGATGACAATGATTTAGATAAGTCTTATGTGCTTGTTAACGATATCTGTTCAAATATTTATTTTACAAAAATGAAGATGTTAGCTCCATTTTGATGGGATAAAGCTTGTTAGACATGCATTCGAGTTTCGTGACATTATGTTTATGTAAAATACAGTCAGAATTCCATAAAAAAAAATTCAATAAAATTACTTATTACTGCAAGCAGTGTGATGTCGACAGACTTAAAATTTTTAAATTCTTGATTCAACTTTTAAAGATCAATTGCGCAGTATTCGGGCAGTAAAATGGAACAATGAGAGAAGGAATACAAACTTAGCAATGACATGGTTTAGGGACTTAGCAATGACATTGTTTAGCGTGTTTTTCACACAACAGCCACAGCAAAACACCACCGAGTCATAGATGTATTTGTAGTATATCCATTAACAAAGAGGCCCAATGACTCCAAATCATTTGCAAAAATTCTTACACCAAATATTTTTACTAACAATGTCAGCTTTTAAATTCGTGGCCTGCGATACCGATAACATAGGACGGAACCATGAGCCATTTTTCAATTTTCATCGAGGCGGAGCAAATTCTATTTAATGTTTGGAATTATTTTGTATTATATTTGCAAGTTTATTCATTATGCTAAGCTAAATTCCCCATGTTAACTATGGCGTCAAAAACTTTAATCGCAAAATATACACTTACTTTCTAAGAACTATACGCACTTGCAAGGACTTAACAGAAGTGTTAATGTTTAATAAAGCAATTTTTATGAATATCGTAAAATGGAAGCGAATTTGAATTTTTCATTAAAATGTTTACAATTTAATGGTAACATTGCATTTAGTTGATAGAACAATAAATTCTTTACAATAATATCGTGTTTTATTATAAGTTCTTCAATACAAAATCGTAATTTTATATCCTAAAACATTGCATGATTATCTTAAAACGCATAGCTGTAGACCACATTAAGGAAATCAACGACTTGCAAAGACTTAAAAAGATCGTTTTAATGCTTAATGTAATTTTAAAGTTACTAACACACTCGTTAACATGGGTCAGTATTCAATTCAATGGAAAACACTAAAATTTTA
This sequence comes from Hofstenia miamia, assembly GCA_900660155.1. Classification (NCBI taxonomy): domain Eukaryota; kingdom Metazoa; phylum Xenacoelomorpha; order Acoela; family Hofsteniidae; genus Hofstenia; species Hofstenia miamia. Next base: position 2,350,091 of record CABFPE010000016.1, on the reverse strand, counting down.
GTACATTTAATCTCGTTACATGAAGATTACTAGAAATCGATGTATGGAAACGGGAGTAAATTTAACAAAAATTAGCGAAAACCGAGACTGAAACATTTACCTCTGTACGGAACAAGTACGGGACTGAAAATGTGGCTCACGCAGGTCTCTGTTTTAATTACAGTAAGCAAATATGGTCCTCACTATCATTAGGCTCTGCATTTAAATATATTCGCTTTTTAAGCTGGTGCTTAGTTGTAAGGCCTGTTTTATCGGGTTGAGCGTGGTGTTCAATGCCAAATCGAGTTGAAGATAAACTATTCTTACAATATTTAAAAGTAGTTCATGCTTAAGTGAATTTCATACACATATAACTGATATTTCTTTTGCTTAAACGTTATTTAAAATATAATTATTATAAATCTACAGATATTATACATTTGATTGGCTATTTGCAATTTCAATTGAGTTCTCCATGATAATTATGTTTGTAAACTATATATGAAGCTTCAATGGAGATCATAGTTTTGCAGCAAATTTCAAAAATCAAGTTCGAGCTGGATTTGATGATCTTAACTCAATTATAACTGAGTTTTTGAATATCTTACTTTTCTAGTTAAATCACATTATAAGCAAAGAAAATAAGATAAGGCAGAGTTGAGTTCTCTTTTCTTATTTGTAGTTTTTCTATAAAGGAAGTATTTTTTCTGGTCTGGTGTAGTTGTTCCCTAAGATCTAAGGCCATTTGTTAATATAAATCTTGCTTAGAAGAATTATGATCTGTAAAAAGAATATGTACGAACAATATATTACTTACAATGATATAAAAACGATAAGCAAAAGTTAATATACAATATCATTCTCTTCAACCCAAGCCCCGCTAAAAAATACTAATAATGCAAACCGTGAAACGTCCAAGTGTTTACTAACATTTGTGCTACTGAAAATGCATTAAGTTTTTAAACTATGCAATGGCTATAAGCAAAGGAGCAATGTAAAATTTACTCATTTCTAGAATTTTTGATACTAAAATTTCTACATTATGCCTAATATTCTTAAGTTGATGGAAATAATTGTGTAACAAATTTTTAAAAAGCATTTATGTCAGCTGTTTTTCTCTAAGAATGTTCGCAATCATTTTATTAATATTTCATTGTATTTAACTTCCTTAGTTAGATGGTAAAAACAGAAATGATGAGTGTACTAATTTGTTAATTTATTTAAAAATATAAACATAATATAATGACAAGATTTCTTCATCCGATAAATAACTGTGAATTTCAGGTCTGGATTTTTGCGTCCCACACAACATGTTGTGTTGTATGCAGAACAAAGTTAAAATTCATACAGAACAGACAGCAGCAAGCCTGCATACAGCTGGGTACTGACAAAGCTAGAAGGACGTGAGCAAATGCCCTGAGGTAGTGGTATATGTGTGAAATATATCAGAAAGTGGAGCTAAGGAAAAAGATTATTTCTGAATTTCAAGGTATAAGAAAAGAAGAATGGTAGATATTAAAAATCACTGCAGGTCTTAGTAAAGAAAATAAGAAGTACGTGTATTAAAGCGTCTCTAATCAGCTGTTAATAATATTGAAGGATTGCTTAACACTAGAAAACCAAAATTTCTGATTTAGATAACTGCCTAAATGTGTAAAAATTTTGCACATTAAGTATTAGTCGGATGTAATTTTTCTAGCAATCTTTATGATAATAATTGTGTGAACTGTCATATATAACTTTCATTAATCAATTGTAAGTTCTGAAATTTATCGCAAAAAAAGATTGAATGTCTATAAAATATTTATAAAATGTATTTCTTTTACAAATAACCTCCAAATTTCTAAAATTATGCAACGCATAAAAACTCAATTTGTACAGCTATTGCAAATTGATAAGCAGAGTTTTCAAAACTGTACAGATATTGACCACATCCAACCTTTCGACATCGTGAGCATTTGAAATTAACAGGGTTTTTTAATTTGGCTAAAGTACAGTACATTCTAGATCAGCATTTGGTACACCCGTATCATTAGCTGTGGAGCAAAAACTAACCTAAAAATGAAATCTATTTGACTAATTTTATGATTTCTTGTTATTCTGTAAGTAATCCATACAGTTATCGCAGCTTTGTCAAGAATATTACAAAAAGGCAAATGGCCATCTTCTTAATGAAATTATTGTAGAACGCAGTTTGATCATCTGATCCAATTTTGGATTCATTGTATATATCAACAATCTCTGGTTTCAGTTTAGAAGTTTTTGTAATCTTCTTGCATACTAGAAACTAGAAGAACAGATTTCTTTTCCTTACATTGATACCCACGGATCATAAAGTGGTTGATTAATACTCATCTCATAAAACAAGTCTTGACAATTTGTTCTAGTTGTGTCAGCATAAGAAATAGAGCTCAACTAAGCAGTGTATTATTCTATTGTCCTTTAGGTGATATCAGTGTAATTGATACTGCAAATTGAACTGATAGTAAAAAATAATATTATTCTGGAAAAGAACTTAGAACTAAAATTGTCAAAACTAACTAAGTCTTCTACTTGCCCATTTTCTTTAATGAAAAGACAATTGCGGTGCTTTCTCTTGCGAATTTTAATCAAATACCAAGTCTGACACAATAGTGTTTTTGAAAATTTTCAAAGGATTTTGGAGAATGGTTAATGTACCTACAGTCTGCACTTGAGGAAGAACGATATTAGGTCAGCTATTAGAACGTGTACTGAGGTTGTCTTGGTACGACTTTTGAAACTTGTTTAATACATGAACACTGTAAATATCAGAGTGATGAGAATCCTTGATGAGAAACACAAGCTGAAGTATTGCTCAAACATAAACGAATTTTTTCATTTATGTAATTTTTATGAAGGACAGGTTTGTTTTGCAAGCAAAAATTTATTTCTTTAGCATTCTTCCAAATAATACAATGGAAGTATATTTTGGCGACATTCACCAGCCATCTTGTGGAAATTATTATATGTTAGTAAGCCAAGTTGTAGAAACATGCGGAATTTATAGAGTCAGTATGTTATTCTCTAAAATTGACTTAAATCTAAATGATTCTGAGCGATTTACCAGTAGAACGCATTGCGTGCTTTGTTAAAAAGGACTAATTATGGATGATCTCTATAATGTTCATTTTGAAATGGCCTCAATTACTAAACTTTCATTTATCTATATTGCAAGATATACAGCAAAAGCAGCTCCACTCATTACTGAACAGCAGATCAACATAAATCTGATTTTATTGAAAAATTGGATTATCATACCTATGTGGCGAACTTTGCCTCACCATGCTTTTTAGTCTATAAAAATTTTTTTAAGCCATCAAAAAATTTTTCCAGAAAAAGTTTGAAATTGGGTTAAAATGTAATTCACTTTTGTGATCACTTTTCTAAACTTTTTTATGAAATTAGCAAATATTTTTGTAATTTTTTTGCTTTAAGTTGATTCCGATTCAGAAAGGAACAAATCGCGAAATTACCAAAATTTCATGAATACTTTTACTGTTTGTGTATATATTCTAGAGCCTGTATTTGAATGATGATAAGACACATCTCAGATGTGGCCAGGCTTTGGCAAATATATTTAGAGTATTTTTCCTACCATGAATTAAGAAACATTAGTAAAATTTTGGCGAAAATAAACTGTATGTTGAAATTAGGATCGGTTTCCAATAAGTTCGAAACTGACTGTTGTACCATGACCTGTTGCTTAGGGTCAC
>CABFPE010000016.1:2328570-2344133 GCA_900660155.1 Hofstenia miamia | reverse complement strand
TATATATATATATATATATATATATATATATCAAAACTATCTGAATGACGAAATGTATGCCTACTGAGAATCTCCAGTGAAATATATTCAAGAAACGAAATTAAATGGCTTTTTAATATTCATTTTGATAAATCACAGATAAATAATCAATATTTAAATTGCAAATATATTGTTTTAGACTGTCTTTCATCAGTCATATGCTTTTCAAGGCCAAAAACTGTTTTGAAGCGACATCTGTAATAGATAACATTAATAGAATATTGGCAATCATCAGATAGCATGTCTTTTTGCTTACTTAAAAAACTTTGTTTGACAGTAATATGTATTTTCTGTTTTACTAATCAACATCAAAGGTTATGGTGACTGCCTAATATATTTCTTGGGAGATATTTCTTGTAGTTTTATTTAAATGTGGGATGTTTATAGAATATTCTAAATGATTACGAAGTTCTTGGTTACTGCAAATGTAAACTTGAGCACATATTTTGTATTTGATTCAATGTTTCCATCAAAGTTGCAAGCGCGTCCCGGGTCACCGTGTCATTTTTTCCATCAGGCTTCCAGGTCTACTGGGCTACCGGGTCAAATTTATATCAGCAAATGATTGAAATAAATCTTAAAAGGTGCTTATCTCAATAAAGTCTAACGTATTTTTTAGTAATGACTGAACGACAAAATGTAATGTGTGCTAGGAATAGTTTTATTGGTTCCATATATTTTATCGTCTGTTTCCTTACTAAGACCATTCGACTTCACTTATTTTATGTCGAAGAATCTGAATATACAGGAAATGTATTTGCACACCTTAAATTGGTTAGTGCAATAGACTCCATGGCAAGAATATCTGTTGTTAATAATTTCAGTAAAAAACGACTTTGCAACATGAAAACTTTAGCTGTATATTTTAAAATAGAAGAATTCAACTGAGAAATGGGATTTACATATTTTACACAAAGTGTTACCTCACATGATAATTTTTATTTAATAAATATCAGTAGCCCACCAGAACACTCTAGATCAGCCACCATTCTGTACCAAATAGAATCTAACATAACAGAAATATCTATTGGTAATATTTATGGTAAAAACTACTTTGAAATATGAAAAACTTTAACTCTATGTTCTGCAAATTCAATTGAGAGGTGTGATTTGGGTCTTTCACACCAGAATTTTCTAGAATAGATGTGGATTAAAATTTGTTTACTTGCAAGTTACTATTTTTATTGGTAAATATTCAATTAATATCAATTTTTCAAAATTAGTTGAAATTTAAGCCAAATTGGTACTAGAATTTTGAATAGGGTTCAATTATTAAATTCAATAATTTACACTTTGCAACATGATTTTTTTAACAAGAATTTTGAGGTTTATTTCGAGAATATCATGTATTGCAATCTGCTCTGCTAATTATGGATTTTGCACTATACGCCCGGTTCCTAGAGCTTGTCAAATTGGCATCAATTCGTGCACAATTCAGTCATACATCAGAACTGAAGGTACTAAAGCACCATTACGACTTATATTGTAATGCAATACCAGAACAGTAATCTTCTGTAAATCAATCTAATCTATGAGTTGTTGTGTTTTAGAATAGGGCGTGTTGGCATGGATTGATGCCCAACTGGCTCACGCATTGGAGCATAGATATACTAGCGTGTAACTACGTGCCCACTTTTTGTCTTGGTTGCCAATTATCAAACCAAAATATCTATGATATGCCTTTTTGATAGTATCAGTAATATTCCGCTGATGATTCATTAATAGGGAGTGCTTTCTACATGTGTATTTAGCTTGCAATTACGCGATGGCATTGTTGAATATTATTCTGAATATGTGTAAGCTAATTAATACTTTCCTCACAGTTTGCTGTTCATGCTGTCTATTTAGACATGGTGTCCCTTGAAATTTGTAATTTTGCTTTATCTTTGACCAAATAGATGCAGCAACTGTTACCAGGAAATCATGGTGCTCCATTATACTTGCTGAATGAATGTGTTTGTAGGACGCATACACAGCACGCATTAATTGAGAGCATAGGGAAATAAATTTCACCATAATTTTCTTGTATATAGTCGAGGTCTGTATGAGGCCAAATGTAAGAAACTTAGGTCTACAACTCCTATTCCTTGGTTGTACATGAATGCGACTCAAAGCTGAGTTACAATTTTTGCTTCATTTTTCAAGTGCCTTCTGTTTTGAGCACCAGTTTTACCCTATACTAATTATTTGCAACTGCAAAGACGCAGTTGTCATTTCACTTTACACAACCCATTGCTTGCAAGTCATCCAAACTTTAAGTATATTGTTCATAAATTACTTGGAGCTGCAGATTACTCAACAGAACACCATAGACTAATCAACACTGATGAACATATCTAATAAACAAAAATCTTGAAAATATTTCTTCAGCTTTTCAAGCTGAGATTCAAAATGAACACATTGGAAGATGTCAAATTTTGGTTGTAAACTACGTGTAGAAATTTTTTAATGTTTTGAACATTTCTCTGCTTAAAGTGTTAGGGAAAGCACATATTTCTTGTTAACTAGACATGAAAGAGTAGTTATGGGCAAGTTGCACAAATGTTGCACATTTTGGCACTCTGAGTGTTTAAGGTTTCTTTTTGAAACATCAAATTATAATTAATTTTTAAAAACTTAGACTGCATGTTTCATTTTGCTATTTGAACATGCAACAGTACAACTAATAGAAAAACAGTGAAGTGCTTGATCATTTCTCATATTGAACTTAACTTGACTATTCTCATATTGAAATTGAATATTCCATATTCAACTTAACCATACATATATTGAACTTGACTATTCCATATTGAACTTGATTATTCCATACTGAACTTGACTATGTTTATATTGAACTTGACTATTCCATGTTGAATTTGAAATGATATAGATGATCTTAGTTAAAAAGTCGATAAAAATTCTTTACAAATACATGGTAATTCAATTAACTTTAATTTCACTTACAATCTAAGATTTGGATATGTGACAAAAGATATGGTATTGAATTAATTATAATTTAAACTTGGCAAATATATGTGCAATTTATATTCTTAGGACATAATTGTGTATCTATATTTTTAATAATAATTTTTCCCTTGCTTTATATTATTGTAATATTCAAAACAATATTTATTATTATATTATACATTAGCAAGAAAACAATTTCAAATATTTTCTTAATACTAATTAAAAATGTTAGCCATATTTCCACTCAGGATATTTCTAAATCTGTGATAACTTCAAAAAAACAATTAAGTGCTCATAATTCATGAATTAATGAAGATATTTAAAATCTAAAAAACACCACAACATTTAGAAATGTCTCTTTTTTCTATTATGGCTTACAACACAGCAACCTCTTACTCTTCACACAGCGCATCTTACACAGATTGTCTTCAAAAAACAAAATATTTCAGGGTAGCTGTTGTTCCCATTGGCATTGAACCACTTCATTGTTTAAAAACTTGGTATAGAAATAATTTGAATATTTTTACAAAAATCGCATTTCTCAATGAAAAAAATCATATTTGAATGTTTTAGCACATATCTTCATCATTGAATGAGCGAGCCCTACCCCATAGATGTACCCATGTAAAAACCTTTCAATATTTCTTTACAAACTTGGATAAAATTATTCAAAATGTGGACAAATAGGTTTGTTACTTAGAAGTATTTTTAGTGGAAATAAGGCTTAAACTTGGATGTAGAATTCTGAAGGATTAGTGCATACATTCAATATATACTTTTTGGAATTAGGGCCGATATCCTAAGTCTTTGAATGCAATTATATTTAAAGATATATGTTATATTATTAATGCAAAAATAATATAATTATCTGTTGGAATATTTTTCAATTATATAATTGACAAAAAAGAGCATATGCAATAATAGTTGGAAACAGCTTAATCACAAATTTAAGGAGGTGAAACTAACAGTAAAATGAAAGGTACTTTTTAAATTACATTTTCATTTTTTTATAGTTTGTATTTTGCCCCAGACAAGCTCTATTAGCAAGTACAACTAAGGAAAACAACAAGTAGTCTATAGTAATAAATTTGCTTCATAGGAATTATATAACCAGTAAAAAGAATACAAAGATTTGTGAACTTTAAGTAAAATTGCAAAATAAGTACCTGATGATCCAAATGAGCCTTTCATAGGAATTTAGAATGTTGCTTACAGAGATTTGCTAAAATTATTTTTACACAAACATTGAGATAAACAACACATTACACTGGGCTTCATTGACAGTTGAAAGATTTACCTCACATACTGTATGATGTGAAACAAGGCTATCAAAATACTTTTTGTAAAAATGTTACAAAGTAAAAACCATCATTTTAAAATATTAGTCTGCAAAATATTCTTCTATTAGCAAATGTTCATTACATTTAATAATTTAACTTGCATTCTATGCTATTAGATTTAAAGTGAATTTCAAAGACTCAATACTAATTGAATATTAACACTAGAAACCTGAGAATAGGTCAAAATGAATTTTTTCTTTTTTCATTATTCATTCAGCAAACAACACTATTAGGTACATATACTTCCAATTATGCTCATAATCTCATTAAATTTGTTGTTAGTAGAAATATAGTTTCTATTCAATAATTTTTGAATTTGAAACATCTGATATAAATATATTCTCACAGAGTGTTAGCTGTTATAGTTCAAACCAATTTCAAATTTGGGGCTTGCAAATAAATGAAATCAAGTCTGAATTCTACTTGGTACAGTACAGTGGCCAATCTAGAATATATTGATGGTGTACTGATATTTTTTAAATAAAAAATTATCATGTGAGGTAACACTTTGTGTAAAATATGTAAATCTGATTTCTCTATTGAATTTTTCAATTGTAGAATAAATAGCTAAATTTTTTAATGTCTCAAAGGCGTTTTTTAACCATAGTTTTTGCAAATGATGGTTTTGCATTGAAGTTATTATGTAAACCAATTCAGATCTGCAAATACATTGCCTGAATATTTGGATTTGAATTTGAAATATAACAAGTGAATTCACAGGGCTCTATTACAGAAACAAGGGAAATCAAAATAAGATACTAACTTCTGAACCCATTTGTATAATTCAATTCAGAACATTTGTGTAATTAAATTATTAGGGTATAGTAGCCTTATTTTATTTACATTGTCCCCTTTGTGTAATCTATTTCAATAATTTGTGATTAGGTGACCCAGTAGATCTGGAAGCCTTAAGGAAAGAATTAACTTGGATGACCCACAGATTGAGTGACCCACCTGTAACTCTATTTTTTAACAGTATTTAGTAACATTCTATTAGATAAAATGTATCAACTGCTCAGCATATGAATTTGTTTATTTCTAACCTACATGCATACTCATTACTACATTGGCTGTCATGGACTATTACACTATAATTTAAAATGACCCCCTCTTAAATATACATTTTAAGCATTTCCATATAGTTATTTTATGCAATATTTACTTTTTAATGAAATTATTAGATTTATAGCCACTGTAGTAAGTGATTAGATTTCAATTTATTAAAAAGTAATTAATTAATGCAATCTATTTTACAATATTTAATATAGTAAATTCAAGTGAATTTAATCTGTGCATTTCTTTATACACTGTGAGGAACAATCAATTAAAGATTGCCCATTGGAAATAACAAAATCATTTTGATAGAATTGTGTAATGTAACAGATGTGGTAAAGTACATTGTCTTGTGGTAAAGTACACAGTTACTCTAAATTTTAATAAATTGAGAACAAATGTTGCCAGTCAACTCCACTAAGCAGTCACATTGACTTAGATGTTTCCTTCTCAAACACTACATTTAAAGGTAACTTTCAGTAGTTAATTCTAATAATTCTAAATTTTGTATTGTAGTATACAATGGAAGAAAAACATTCACTACCACAGAGAATGATTACCTACTCCTAATCAAGTCTATATTTGATATGATCCCCACAAGTCAAAAAAGAAATTATCTCACTATGGTTACAAATTTTAAAAAAAACAATAATATACAATTAGCTCTAACTGAACCACCTGTCATCATGCCCAAAAAGGTAGTGATGAAACTCTACAAGAAATTATAACAGTTCTTATGAACAATTGGTGACCAGGGGGCTTGTACAAGTTATATAAGGAACATGGAGGCTCTCAATTCACAAATATAAAAGATGCCATTCAAAAAATAAAGGATATGAAAGAAGAGCTTATATATTGTGGAATGAGAAAAGTTTACTTAATAGTTCATATTGGTTGTTACTGCAAAAACTTAAAGAAGTTTGTAAAGCTTCTAAAAAGAACATTATAGACATTCAAAAAGAATTATCTTTTGATAATACTTATGTTGCTTTTTCAATAAGACTATACCATATTGCAGATAGGCTTACTGGAATTTAACAATGTGATGTCCCCTGAGATGGATGAAGCAAAAAAGTAATGTAATCCTTAAAAACATTAAATACTTTGCAGAATTTAAGGATCTTATTTAGAAATCATTTTGCATTATTTAAAGATCATTTGTGAATAAATTATATTCTGTTATTTTATGTAAACAATTCTAAATTTAATTCATAAGTTTGTAATAATGTAAAATACAAAACCATATATTTTGGATGAATTAAATTTGGAGTTGTTTAATTTAGTGAATTACTTAACACTGAATTTCTATTGTAATATTGCCTTTTAAATTTTCAATTAATTATTAAAAAATTTACACATTCCTAATCCTAGTATGAAATCTAACTTTTCTATTTTTCTTGCACTTTTATTTAAATTTAAATGTACTTTTAAGTTTACTAGGAATGACAAAACCTTAATACTGAATTTCTATTGTAAAAATTTTCATAGGAATATTTAATCAAATTTGATTGATTATTGGGATGCCATCTTTTAAATTTCTAATGAATTTCTAAATTTGGATTAAGAGGAGAGATTAGGAACATGTTCCTAATCCTAGTATGAAATCCAACCTCTCTGTTTTTAGTAAAATTTAAGTGTACTTTTAAGTTTTTCAGTAGCCCACATTAGTTCAAATTCTATTTTATAAGCAAAACATGAAGCCTGCCCTAATAAGGGACACTTTTTTAAGAAATTACAAGTGTTTTTAATAGCATAGCAATAGCCCCTACCCATTCCATATTAATTGTAAAATCACCTGTAACTGTTGTGAAGTATTGAATGTGTATGACAACCTTGGAAACTTCCAAATAAATATTCAAATAGGCTTGTTAAACATCCTTCTCCTGAATCAATCAAACTAATTTCCTGATTGAATTTATCTAATATATCACTTATAGAAATGTGTTTCTCAAAATTTACCATATAAAGCCATTGGTAAGCTAAACAAGACGTGAGAATCACAGGGTTTAAATTATGATAATTAAATTATTGTATTTCAAAGTTATCTACTACATACTTTATAATTTCATTTGGACTAGTTAATTCATGTTTCCTTGTTTCATTACAACAACCCATAGGTTGCACTCCATAAGTTTTTTCATTTTCTCCTGTCTTGGTATTATTTACTGTTTTCAGTATAATTGGCTCATGTAAATTTTAACTCTTTTACTCATTTTCTATATAGGAAATTAGAAAAAAAATTTATTTCAATAATTTGTCTTAGGAAATAAGTATGACAAATACTGGATTTCCACAAATTAGCAGTTATTTTTAATATTTTCTGCATCAGTTATCTAACATAGTTTATTGAATTATTTGTATAACTAGGAAATGTGATAAGTATGAATAAATCTAATATTAACAATAATGGCACAATTTTTGCAATTGACATGATTTCTTATGCTAAAATAGATTTTCCTGATGTCAGCAATCAATAGGAATTGAACTTACCTCAGGACATCAGAAATTTAATTTTGAGTATTTGAGTTTATGCCTAAGCAGGTAAAATATACAATGTAAATTTGTTACACATTTTAAGATGAAAGAAATGTTCTTCTCTATTCAAAAAATCAGTTTGAAATTTTTTTTAACCAAGATAAGATATTACTTTAATAATCTATAAAATAATTAGTGTACCTTTATGCTAGCAAAGTAACCAATTATCACATGAGAAAATTTGATGAAAATATATTAAATCAGTAACAAAACAAGTGAAAAATTTCTGTTGCCTTCTGCAACAGTTCACATAGTCAATTCAACTTCATTTTATTAACTACAAGATGTGTTCAGTATCATAAGAGGTCACTTTAATAAAGGAAGTACTGTCACAAATTTTATCAAACATCTTATCAATTGGTTGAGCACTGCTATACATGATTGCAAAGCATAATATTAAAAAAACAAATTCTATCTATAAAATAGAAAAGAGAGCTCTCAAATGTAATCTACATTTTTAAAGAAGTCCATGAAACAGTTGAAATTGGACTACAAATCAGTGATAGCCAATTTATCAAATGTCTATGCTAATTAGACTGGAAAGCTAGATTTGGTATCCATCCCTGACCAAACAAACTATTACACAACCAACTAGCAACAAAAGATTATTGTTGCCTGACTTCAAGCTGACCACATATGATGGTCTCTGATTTCTAAAAAAATGTCAAGTCATCATATTTAGTTAGCCATTGATTATTTAAAAGTTATTAGTATTTTTAATATACAATACACATTTTAATCAGTCAACCATATTATAACATTAATGTAACTTATTTATGGGACTTAGCAGTTATACTACACTGTAACTTGGATTCTTGGAATAATAAAATAAGCAAAAATTGCTTTTAAAATGTATACATAGTATACATAACTATATATATATATATATATATATATATATACATATACAGTATGCATATATTCACTAATAGAGTTCATTGGTTAGAAAAACTTCCAAATTTTACTAACTCCCTCCCCCACACCCACTTATTCTCAAATCCTGAATAAAACACTGTGTAAATGCATTAACAATGAACAATGAATTCATATGTTTTGAATTAAGAACTTCTAATTTTCAAATTTGGGTTCATCACTCTCATAATTTATGTAAAAATAATGTTGTAAATTTTGAATTGCATGTCTATGAAGCATATGCCAATTTATTTTTTCCCTTAAAATTGTCATTTTTGTGAAATAAATATTTGAACAGATATTGTTAACAAGCATATAAGCTTTATCTAAATCATTTTTATTTTATTAGTTAGTTAGATTTCAGCCTGGTCAAATGCCACTAGTTGAATATAAAGAAAAGCAAGATAATTACAGGAAGTAATTTGGTCCTTAAAATTACCTAGCTTCCTGGAGTGGACTAATGCCAAATCATTTGCCTGATAGTAAACTATCAAAAGAAGACTGTGTTATGTGACATAGTATTAAAGCAATGATTGATAGACTTAAGAATGTCAATAAGGAAAACTTCAAGATTAAGCTGCATGATTTAGGCTTTGGGCCTACTCTCATTAACATGCTTTGTGCAGCAAGGCTTGATGAAATTTACTATATTGATGCAAGTGAATTTCTTCTGGAAAATCGTCAATTTCTCTCAAATTCTTTGATTAATTTTGAAGAAAAGAAAGAATATTTTGATGCCATGATTGAATGTCTGAAATTCTTTCATCACAATCTTATGCAGTACAGTGCTAAGAAGAATTTTTCAGCTTTAAGAAGAAAATTTCAAGGTGTATTTGAATGTGACATGAGTCAAAGTGATATTTTATGTGGGTTCCACATTGATAATGAGTCATTTGATGCAGTTTTATGTACATGGACACTTGTTGAGGGATTTCAAAATGAAGAATCTTTTTCTAAGACAATACATACTGTAAATTATATCCTAAAAGCTGGAGGGTAATTTTTCCTGTCTACAGAGCTCTTGCAAACCCAATGCTTTCCACATAAAGATCATATTCAAGTTGAAACCCTTTCAATTTCATTGGACTTTTGCAAAACACTTTAATAAAGCAAGGATTTAAAATTGCAAGCTGCAGAGCACATTTGGTGAGACTAACTGAAGTAACTGAAGTGTGTGATATGGAGCATGTAGCATTTATTAGAGCTGTAATAATTCAAAATTCGTGAACATTTTAAAATACTATAATATTGGATTATTATTTTTACATGATGCTGCTTTGAAGTAAGTAAATTATGATAAAATCACTGTTTTATCTAAGTTCCATATACCTTAAAGGGTATCACTTTGTTCCTAAAACTTAAATTATTTTGGCTTTTTGATCATTTCTTGGAGCCCACAACAAAATATTAGGATAATCATTTTATATAGAAGTTGAGTAGCATGACAATGATAAAATAGAAAAATAAATAATGTTACTGTAGGGATAAAAAAAATAAACAATGAAGCATAATAATTTACAGAGGCTAAGGAACAGGTGGCTAGCAAGGCTAGAGCTCTTCCAATAATTGTCACAGGGGGCACTTATTTTTGCATCAAACCTTTCAATTTAAAAAAATTAAGGCTTTGTATAAGAAGGAGCTCAGTTCAGCCCTTCAAATAATAATATTGTTCCTTAGCCCTTGTTAAGCTATTTGTTGAATAATCTGCTCTGATTTCCATTATCACTACACACAAAACTACTACATTTGTTCTATGCATGTAAATGTTCCTTTGGAATTACAGATATGTAAACTGTTTAACACACATAATAATAATATACAATATTCACTTGTTGCTGGCAGAAGCAGTGGAGAATTTGTCACAATCACAGTTTGTAGTTTGGAAAAGCATACACTATTAGTTAGCAACAGTGTGCTAAAAGTGTGTAGTTTTTGTAATGACACTGCACATTGTTTAATAGCAGGTAGTTGAACACTTATTCTGTATGTATTGGTACCTGCCAATAGGCCTTACATAGATCAATGCATGTGAAATATCAGTTCTTTGTTGCTTCATATATCATGTCATCTATTCTCAGCAGTGGGTACGCATCCTTTCTTGTCACATCATTAAGTTTGTGAAAGTCTATGCAGAGTCTATTTATTACCTTGCTTTACAAACACTGTTGGCAATGCATATGGACTTTCACTTGGTATCATAATTTTGTTATCAATCAGTTCATTGAGGATTGTATTATAATTGGCCTTTTAAATTCTCAGGTAACCTTCTGCATAGTAACCTTATTGGTTCATCTGTTGCAGTAATTATTTTGTGTGTTTCTTCTATCACTTTACTGACACTAATCTCACCAAAATTAAATATTTTGCTGTGCTTGTTCAGAACTTTTACCAATGCTTTTTTTCTTCTTTGTTGATGTGTTCATATTGACTATCCTTTATTTCTGGTATTTGATAGTTTTGCTCCTCTTCCTTTTGTATTAAATTAATAGTTTTATCTACCATTCATTTCTCTGTCTTTATTCTCTTTCCTTTAATTTCCACTTTTTCTCTTTTAGATTGTTTGTTGTGTTCAGTATTTGTATAGCTCCATTTCTTTCTCATATTGTACATAGGCTAGATGGAATTTACAACTTCTTTGTATTAATTGAAAAAGGAAGGTTATGTACATGAAAGAATAGTATCAATAAAAATAAACTTCAAAATATTTAAAATTATTTTCTCTCATATATTTATAAATATCTAAATCTTAATAAATTATAAAATAATTATACATAAAAAGTTACCTTACTTAAATATTGAAAAGATGCTGCTGTGTATTGAAAACCAACTTCAAATTGTCACTTGTAATGCTCAAATGGAAGGAATACATCAACTGTTGCCTTGGAAACCCTAGTGGAGTTGACTGAGAAAAAAGGCATGGCACAATCATTTGCAAATAATTTGATTGAGAATTTCATGGTATATTAAGTGACAAACTTAGGGAATGAATAAAGTGTGTATCACTGTGTTGTAACATTGCACTAATTAATTCCAACTCAAACTCTCCACATAGCAAAGGTACCAGATGTTGTTATGATGTCAATTATTATGCAATTGATTTTTCCTCACAGTCTATAAGGAAAGCACAGATTAAATTCACAGGAATTTTCTATGTTAAATATTTTAAAATAGATTGCATTTTAATTACTTCTTTAAACAATTAATCTAATTACTCTTAGTACAACAGCTATAAAGAAGTAATAATTAGCCTAAAAAAGTAAATAAAAAGCAAAATAACTAGATAGAAATGCTTAAAATTAAACTTTTTGAATTTATACTTAAGGAAGTGCCTTTTTCTATGGTAATATATCTCCATGACAGCCATTGTAGTAAAATATCATCACTTAAATTGCTTAATTAATTTTCTAATCATCTTTCTTCTTTTCTTTTTAATCTTAGTTTCCCAGCAGCTTATGTGATGGATTATGTTACACTATTCTGAGTGCATGAACATATGATAAAAACATATGTGCCCTAATTGATAGATGCATTAGGCTCAAGATCACAATCAAAAACATCTTGAGGTAGCTGTCTCACTGATGATTGTACCAAATGTTGAAAACTGGCTGAAGCAAACATAAAGGATAACATGCCCCCAGTTAAAAGCAGAAAGGACACAGCACAGTATGATAAACTGTTCATAAGAATCACTAACAAGGAGACAACCATAGGAAAGCTCTCCCTGATCAAGATTGCAAACAAACTAGACATTTGCTCCACAAAAATCCACATATTCTCAGAGATGACTAGGATGCATATGTGGGGTGCCACAGCTGATCAACATCTGTGACAATTTGAAAAATAACTGTGGCAGACAACAGATATAATAATTGGTGATAAGAATAGCTGAAGCCAACATAAATAGAAAATCCTGAACAATGATAGAAAAATTCACAGATGATTACCTGCACTTTTCATTTATCAAAATCCTCAAACAGGAGAGATGAATAAATTGTGGTAACAAAGATGAGATTGTGAACATTATTGAGATAGTACTGAAAACTTTTAAAGATATCAACAATGATGAATTCTTACTTTGTTCTTCCACAATCAAAATGTCACCAAAAGCTCAGAGAGTGATTGACAAAGCCAATCTAGAGAAGTTGAACATGCAAATACCCACATAAGCATTACAGTGGATAGAGACATGTGATGATCAATAGCTCATACAGACACCAATTGAATAATAGGAAAAGGAAAAAATCACTGAACAATAGTATGAACCACTGAGAAAATCACTTTCCAAATCCATAATGAAATAAATTTACACCAAGGCATTTACAGAAAAATAATTTGACAAATTATTAAGGCTGAATGTATCGCCATGAAATTCACAATCAAATCAGAGGATGTAAAACAGCTAAGTAAGTCTGGATTGACTGCAAAATTCTAGAATGTAACTGCTTAGTGACAATCAGAATAGTTACAGCTTGTGCAACATGTAGGAAAGACAGAGCAACAGAGCTACTGATAATTAAATCCCCACCAACAACCAAAATGCCAATGATCATGCCTAAATGGAAGGTCAGAGACAAGCAGCTCATGAAACTTCCCATGAACAAGGAGAATTCATATGCAGAAGACCTGAAACACACAGAACAGGTGGTTAAACACAAACAGTACACAAAATCAAAGAAACTAGAAAGGAGGATTACAACTTTGAAAGGATCTACATAGAAGGTCAAATAACACCATATCACCTATTCAAAGATGTCAAGCCTATCAACAAGCAAATAGAGATAACCAAACAGGCATTAGATGAGATGATGACATGAACACTCATACTGCATGCAGGGATCAATGACATTGTATGGCTGGATCATTGGGAGGAAAAGTACAAATATTACAACATATTGAAATGTATAGAAATTATCACAATGATGAGGGCAAACATTAATGACCCAATGAGGATGACAGAAAAAGACATAAGAGAAAACATCAGCTTCTTCTTCAAGGAAGTGGTGAATCCAATGAAATTGGTGAAGGTATTCAAGTTTTTCTACCCCAATAGTGAATTTGACACATCCCTGGCTCACTCAGCAATCATTGATGCCAATATGATGATCATGGTAGTGCTTAAAGGGATCTAGTTGTACAAAAAGTTCTTTGATATATTCACAGAGAGGATTAATGAGATCTGCATGACAAAAAAGAAATACAGCATTGCAAGAAATGATGTTCCTAAGATGCAAGGAAACTGATTCAACTGAAATGGAAATCATCCTAAAACTCACTAAAAATTATCAATATCAGTTGTTACAATGGAGAGATGAACAAGTAAAAGAGTTGGTCAAAGAAACACACACACTGGTCCATGGTGAGAGAGCAGAACTGATTGATTAAAAGCCAAGCTAGAGGGTGCCTGTAACAGAATGCATTCTTATTAGCCTCACTTAGGTAGAAGAGTGCAAAGGTAAATGCACTTTTTCTGACCATAATAAATAGTGTAACATCCTCTACCAGGCCTTTAGCGCCATGTATTATTGTTAATAATTATCACTCAATTAATAGCTGGTGAGGATTTACTAATTTAATAAACTCCTGGATGTTTCCTCTTTGCTTAACTAGTTATGTTAACTGAGTATTAATCATCACTGTTTAGGTGACAAAGCCATGCAGTATTCTCTGATTGACTAACTTTGGGCCACTGCCTGAAGCAGATCTCCACACAACAGTTCTCCTCCTTTGTTAGTGATTGACCAAGTTCATTGCACCATCTCAGCTCAATGAGAATTAATTATGTGTACCTTACATTAGCTCAGTGCATGCACTCATGTCAAAACACTACTGACTTAAACTCAATTTTGTAAAGTGTATTCTAGAAAGAATAAGTAAAGTAACCAGGCATTGACACTAGCTGCATTAATTTAATATCAAATCAGCCATTACCATAAAAACTATTGGCTTTAATAATTATTTAATATGTTGNTAAATAGTGTAACATCCTCTACCAGGCCTTTAGCGCCATGTATTATTGTTAATAATTATCACTCAATTAATAGCTGGTGAGGATTTACTAATTTAATAAACTCCTGGATGTTTCCTCTTTGCTTAACTAGTTATGTTAACTGAGTATTAATCATCACTGTTTAGGTGACAAAGCCATGCAGTATTCTCTGATTGACTAACTTTGGGCCACTGCCTGAAGCAGATCTCCACACAACAGTTCTCCTCCTTTGTTAGTGATTGACCAAGTTCATTGCACCATCTCAGCTCAATGAGAATTAATTATGTGTACCTTACATTAGCTCAGTGCATGCACTCATGTCAAAACACTACTGACTTAAACTCAATTTTGTAAAGTGTCTTCTAGAATGAATAAGTAAAGTAACCAGGCATTGACACTAGCTGCATTAATTTAATATCAAATCAGCCATTACCATAAAAACTATTGGCTTTAATAATTGTTTAATATGTTGCAGCTTCCTACACTTACATTTAATAACAATACATGTAAAGTCATTTATTTGGTCAATTATTGTCAAGTCTCCTACCTTTAGTAATATAGATATAATCCTAATTGTTGGCTATCCAGCCATTTTGTGAATTGGTTATAATGTACATGTAGTGATTGATAGTCAGACTAAGCAAGAATCGAAAAACTCCCTATCTGTAACTTAAGTGTGGTTTTGTGACTGGCACAAGGTTCCTTTGAATCACTCCCATGATGGAATCCAGCCACTACTTGACACAACTTGC
>CABFPE010000016.1:2268843-2297036 GCA_900660155.1 Hofstenia miamia | reverse complement strand
TCTCCTCCAGCTTCGATATTCGCACAAGCTAACATTTCTGCGTTTGAAATTTCATTATTACCATCCGAATCAATACGATGAAAAGCTATTTCAGCGGCGTCCCGCTGTTCTTCTAATTCTTTCGCACGCTTCAATTTCTCAAATTCCTCTTTTGCCAAACGAATCGCCTCCTTTTCAGGGGTTTCTTTAGCAGTGACTTCAGCCTCTAGTTCTGAGCGCTTTTGTTTTTCAAGCTCTAATTCTTCTTGAACGGCTGTCAAACGAGTTTGTTTAGTTTCGAGTTCTTTTCCAGCAGTTGCTATAATTAAAGAACGTTTTTTAAATCCAGCATTCAGCTGAGCAAACTTCTCAAGTGATTTACTACGCTCTGCATCACAAGTGTTAGGACAAGACACGCCACTATTAAATTCATCTCCACCATCACAACAATCACATATGCCATCATTCACCCGAGACGATAAAATTTCGACCGGTATGAAACCTAAATTACTGCACCAAAAGCGGCCATTTCCACAAGCAGAAGTACCGGGTTCATCACTAGCATCGGCACAATCGCAATAGTCATCGTTCACGAACTCCCAGGAGATAGTATTGGAACCATCAAGGCAGCTGAATTCCCCAGAAGACCTTGCACGCTCAAAAACGGGTGCCAGTTCTATTGGAACGCCTTTAGGCCGTGGAATGTTGGCGTTAACACCGACAATTAGTAAAAACCAAATTATTGAAAGCATCACACTAAATACAGTGTTAACATTAGTATTATTTATTATAAATTTTTAGATTAAACAAATGTATAAATACGTAAACTTCAAAACTCCGTTAATAATGTTTCAATTTAACGAAGAGAATTTCATTTCAATCCGTTACAAGAGAACCGCGCAGAATTTTTTAATTTTCAATATTTATGCTCGCAGATTTTAAGCGAATATTAATTTAATTAATTGATCTAAAAGCTCTGCTGAAAGGAAATTCCATACGTCCTAAACACAAGGCAATAGAGTTACGTACAGTATATTACATTCAATTTTAAGAATATATGCATAAATATATTATCACATAAAGCTTAAATAATAACTGCTTTAGAATTTCGACTTGAATAACATTATAACATATTACTATCATATTCGTATAAACAATCAGTAGCTTTCGGCGAATCAATGACTAAAAGAAGTACAATTTGAATGAGGATCAAATCTAAAAAAGTGAAAAACTAGGGTTTTACGAGTGATAAATCAATACAAAGTGTAGAAATACAGAAAAATCTCTTTAAACAAGCACAGACAGTTTTGCAAACCGGTGAAATTCACTATTGATATTTCGAACAAGAACTAAAACTTCAGACTGCTGTGGTGTTGCAGTTCTGAGATTGTGAAGATACGTTGCTAATTCCTTTAATGATACATGGCCAAAGCCTCGAGAATGTCCCAAAGTTAATTCATACTCACCACTAATACAGTAGCCAATTACAGTATGAGATAACTCTATCAGATTGGATTCGTCAGGAAAGAGTAACTGCGACTTCGAAGGTTGAATGCGTTGTTCTAACAGTACGATTGCAAAGTGTGAAAATTGAACTGCGGATAACTTAATTAAAATAATTATTCACAAACTGACAAGAATACATCACGAAAATGCACATGCTGCGAAAGAATTAGGTAGTTTTAAACAGTATTTCAAAGAAAATTCCTAAATCTAAAAACCACTTCAAATTCAATATATATAAACTTCTATTATTAAATGAAAAATTTCGGAAAAATGTAGAAAATGCCTCTAGATTTAAAATGTACTATTAGAACGGCTTTCTTCTTTAGGACAATAAGGTTCAGCAATAACATTAGTTCCTGACTTAGATTCTTGGATTTCTTTAAGAGTAGGAAGCGAAATAAGCGATTGTTTGGAAACTGTCCCTTTTCCTATCATAACAAAGCTAACACCAACTAGTGCAAAGGGATAAGTTTTAGCTAAATTACACAAATCTAGATTTTTAATAGCTGAGCGGAATGTTGGAGTAAGAGTGACTGCAGGTTTACACAACGCAGCCAAACATTTTAAAATCTTAACATCTCTAAGTACAAAGAACTTCTCATTCGAAACCTAAAATTACCGATAGTTACTAATTGAAAATAATCGTTTAAAAATATTTTAGTCAAGAGCATCAAGTACTTAGATAGTTCCATGCATGTAGTGCGAAACCCTAAAAAGTGATTTCCAGTATGCATTCCAAATAAATAGGAAATCAATTTTTGAAAACTGCAGTAATCCACGCTTTCAAATTTCTAGAACTCCCACTAAGCTAAACAAAGAGAATTAAATGTATAATCATGCTAGGAGAATACTCGTTTCATAGAAAAAATAAAAACTAGTACTGAGTGACCAGTAAGTAATTCCACATTCACAATTTCTTATAAATTATATATTAATTGTCAAGTGCTGTCACATCTTTATGCGTGGAGGTTTATTCTACTGTTAAGGTTTTTGAATACCCGACGCTAATGTCGGCGACGAGGTACGAGATTTAGCAGTCTATGGTTTGAGTTTAATCATTGAGACATATAATTCACAAAAAGGGCGGAAAGAGAAGAAAAGAAACAATCAATAATTGTCACTTTGAAAATCAGAGGATGGGAGTTACTTCGAAAGCTCACACTGTACATCAGTCTATGATAACAAAATAACTTTGTTAAGTATGGCAAAATGAATCAAGATTTTTTGTGAAAAAGGAATTTACTCGAAATACCTCTGGATTTAACTTTGACACAAAAGATTGCCAATCTGTAAGAAATGGATTTCTAATATTCAATCTTTGAAAATGAACACGTTTACTAGGAGGGCGTCTCAAATAATTGTTGACTTTTTCTGCAGCTAGTTTGAAATTTAAATCTTTCCCAGCTGCTGTGTCGACAAAATCATTGGGAAAGTGCAAATCCCCACATCGATGAGTCAGCAAAGTAGCTTCGCGTTCTCCATACGGCACAACGTTACAGTAGATTAACCGCAACCAGAAAAACGATATCCAGCCAGTTGGCATGAATACATACCAACGTGAAGCATAATTAGGATTACTGCACTGGGCGCCTTCATACGGTAACCAAATCAACTGAAGAGGAATGTAGGAAGTGGGAATCATTAGACGACACTCTGGAATAGAATCTTGTCTGAGTCGATTAATGTCATACGTAGAAATACGTTCACTGGAAGATGCATTTCGAAAAGTTTCATCCCATATTACACTATCAGATAATCCGTGTTGAGGAAGAGCTTTACTGTCTAAATTACATTAAAAATATATGTCGTTAAAACGCAATTAGATTTTTATTAAAACAATTATGATTTAACAGATCTAAGGAAATTTGAAATAATGCAACTTTCATATCTTATATATGTAACTTGATAACCTCGCCTCTCATGCTAATTGCTGCAGGATTAATTTATCTTGCACTAGAAAGCAATAAAATACCACTCCTCAAAATTGGACAAAAACTTGTATTGGGTATACCAGATGAAAAATTGAACCGACCGGTTAGGCAGCGCCGGCAATTTCCGACAGCAACCGTATGAACATTTTCAAGAAAGGCCGATAACATTACAGGCTTAAACTAAAAAAATTCTTGTTTTATCTTATAAGTAGGAATATTTTGTTTCATTTGGGAGGAAATTCCATGAAAATTTAGCTCGAAAAAACTTTATTGTTTTAGCAATCTGCAGAATTAATCTTTTTGGAATTTCTCATAAATTTTACTATAAATTCAATTGTTCTGCTTTTCGTTTAGGTAATTTTACTTCAGGATGGTATGGAACTTACTAATAATTTTACATAAGTTTTAATAATAAAAATGCTTGCTCTATAAGATTTACACTTGAGAATTTGAGACTTCATAGAAATATAGAAATTTTAAAGCTTTTATTTTTCAAAAATTTGAAGAGAAAATCAAAACATTGCAAAAGATTTTCGGTTGGGAACACATTTAATAGCAAATGGTAGTTGAAAAGTAATTATGGTTGGAAATAGCTTAAGAAAATATGAATATATTTATTTGTTTACGCATTTATTTTTACAATGCTAAGGTATGTAAACCATAATAATGATGATAATACTACTTTTAGTTGTATATATTTTAACTATCATACAAACATAAACTAAAACATTCACAATTTACATTCACTCAGAAATGAAAAACTGTTTGAAGTTATGCAAATAATTATTAATATATAGAAAACATCAAAATTACATTTTGCTAGAAAAATTTGCGGCATCTAATTTCAATCTCTTGGTAATTAAATGTAATTTTCTAATATGCATCTATATATATATATATATATATATATATTCATAGATAAGGCAAACAAAATTTACTGGACAAAAAAATTACCGGACGCAGGTATTAGTTGTGCCAACTACTGGGACAGGGTCCAAATATGTACCAGATACAAGTCTTGAGCCGAAGCTTGGGTCAAAAACCCAAATACAAAGCTTCAATAAATGAGAAGAACCAAGTAAACGCAGTACATTTAGAATACGAAAACGGAATGAATGCATTTTTATACAAATTTCGGCTGTCGCAAATATTTTAGGAGTGCGAATATAAAAAATATATTAAATATATAGAAATTCAATACTAACAAACCTAACAAAATACAATAAAGCCTACAGCAAATACAATATGACAAACTTTCAATGCACGGTATTGTCAAGCCTGAAATACAAAAATCTGATAACCATAAGTATTTCATATTTGAAATGCTCGTATTAGAGTTGAGTGCGGTACAGGTTTTTTAAAATTATTACCACCACAGAGAAAAAAACTTCACCGCTAACTACCGCAATGTCCGTTATTTTACCGCAAACCAACACAATAAATGAAATTTTACCATGGTATACAGCAACAATGCTATTTTTATCTCCCTATGAAAATATTCAAATTTCTGATTTATTTTTTTTAGGATTATACAGTCTTTGACATTTTATTAGGACCATGTCATTTTTTTATTTTCTTGCAATAGTTTGATTATCCTGGCTTATTTTTTCATAACCTTTCCAGTACAGCAAGTATACATACAAACCTACATTACACTACAATATAAACTGGTCTTAGTCAAACACTACCAAACTAGACACCTATATGTAAAATTTTTCAAGCAACAACACTTCGATATGAGCTAACTGTACTTGAGTTAGGTCCTTTTGCTCGCCCATAGCGATGAATTATGATTAATAATAATAATTGATAAGGGCAGACAATAAATACTGTTGCCAGATGTGCAGTGCAAAGTGAAGCATTCAAAGCAATGTGATTGGATGGTTGTGGCATTAAATTTGTGGATTTTAAACATTTTACATTATTTTATTGGCAATGGTCCTAATAATATGTCCAGGCAAATTTTTACATATAGGTGTCTGGTTTGGTAGTGTTTGACTGAGACCAGTTTATATTGTAGTGTAAAGTAGGTTTGTCTGTACTGGAAAGGTCATGAAAAAACAAGACAGGATAATCAAGCTATTGCAAGAAAATAAAAAATGACGTGGTCCTAATAAAATGTTCAATACTGTAGATCATTCGTAGAAAAGTTAAAAGAAAATTTCTTATGTATTTTGTGATTTCATTCAATTTTATTAGGGTAGTATCAAATTTTCAATGAAATATGAAAAAATTACTTTTAATATTTTGTATGTGAAATCTCTTAGTTTTGCTTAAAAAAAGTTTTTTTGAGAAATACTTCGAGATTTTAAATCTTAATACAAAACACGTTATCTGTATAAATTTTATGCCACCGCGAGTTGTTTTAATTTCACCGCTAATCACGGGAATTACGTAAATCGCTACCGCGGTATTATCGCACCGCGCACGTATCATTCAGTTAAGATGTTAACATTTGTAGATTGATTTGCACAGATGCAGTCTCAAAAGAAACACCAAGTTTTGTATAGAAAACACAAGTTTTGTATAACTTAACCCAGGACCAACCTTGCACTCAACACTTACAGAAATACCACAAAATGTTTAAATAACTGCTTCATTTTTTTATTAATCAACTTCGCTTCAATGTCATCACTATAGATTTCGATTATTTTCTATTTAGTTGTTTTGTTGGCGTTTCAGATGTTGACTTTGATTAAGTTTCAAATATTCAAACAAATTAAGGGCTTATTTTCGAAATATTTTTTCAAAACCCTAAATGACTGCTAAGTTTATGAATTAACAGTAGGGTATCGAGAATGCTTGAAGGATATATTCAAATTAAAACATTTAAAAAAGGTTTAATACTTTCAAATTGAAGTGGATTTTTGTAATAAATGTAATTCGGGTGTGGGTAGAATAACTTACCCACAGCTGTTTAAGGTAGATCTATCCCCTCACTAGTGATAAAAATGAAGAAAAATCACCATGTGAGAAAGTGACATATATTGATAGTATAGTCATATTTCTACATATTACAAGTGTCAGTAAGCAGCTTGGAGCCAGTATTTAGTAGTTAAGGGGATATGTACACACCTGGGGGTCACTAGAGAGATTCGGTGAGTGAAATAATACTTTTTTCTCGATTTCCGAAAATTCAAAATTTTGCATGGTTCTGTATCTTTCATGCATGATATTTCTAACAGTTTTTGTGCAAATGAGCTGAAACTTCTTACAGATGTTTGCAATAGCTAGCTGTAGGGCATGTACTAAAATAAAAGATGTATCTTGGTTTAAAGATTTTTTTTGCCTTCCGAAGTAATGTGATGCACCTAATTTCCGGCACCTAAAAAGGCCCAAGAAGAACAAAATTTGAAAAAAAAGAAAGTTTTCAAGGTATCAAAAAGATAATAGTACAAGACCTAAAGCTATATGTCTTCATTACAGTTGTGAAGTTTCAAGTCAATCCGAGCATTAATCTTTGAGTAAATGTGTTTTGAAGTTTTGTTCTATTTTTAGCATAATGTCGTATCATAATCTTTGACCATTTTGAATATAACAATGTGGTGGATTTTTACTTATATGCCCAGAATTCAATTTTAGCCCCTCTAAAGATACATCTACCTTAATATGAGTTTTCACAAAGCATCCTAAGTTAACTTAAACCTTTTTCAGATCAGTTACAGCTACGGTTCTTAAACATTTTGTTTGTCAAATTCTTGTGAATCAGCGAATTTCAGATTTAGTTGGAAAATAAAATGTCAAAACAAGCACGACACAATTAATTTTGACAAAGTAGCAAGAAAAAGAGATTTATTTCACCACAAATACAGACAGAGTGTAAACTCAATCGCTGTAATGCATTCAAAACTTAGTTTAAAGATAAATTTGACCAGGTATAAAAAATTACCGAGTAATTTGGGAAAATCAACTGTGCCATTTTTACGGGGCAGTTGAAGCCGGGGATCTTTAGCTACGAGTCCAAATATTCTTCGAGTTGAAATTTGATTTGTACTTTCGAAATCCAGCCAAAAATTGCTTTGTTCTACACATGTTTCACGTTGATCACGTGTCAATTGATGAGTCCAATTCTTAGTATCGTCATCTGAATCAGCACTATAAGGCTCAATCACAGATTTCAAAATGGATAAACCTGCCGGACCATTAATTTCAATAGCGCTGATAGATTCACACGAGTAAGTACAATTCAGCAAATTAAGAGCAGCTGTAACCTAAAGACGCATAAATTAATTAATATATTAAATAGTGTAATTTTTATATCTAAAAGCAGTTCAATTCGATCAAAAAATAATTTGACTGCAATTACCACTATATGCAATAAATATAAAATATGAAATATACCACCCTTTACACGAGTAAATAAATAAATGCCGAAGCACTAGATAAGGGTTTGCTATTCTGGATCATTATGCAAGCTCCACATTGAGGCACTCATTGGTTATTCATAAAACAATCTGTTTCATTTGTCTGTTCAAATTATTTTTGATGGTGTCGACAGATAGAGGAGTAAGTTTTCAAGAACGAAAAATTTAGTAAGTGGATTTAGAGAAGAGAGAGAGAGTGGAGTGTCCTAAGTTTCCAACCCAAACTCACTATAATTTTAAATTGCGAGAAACCATGAAGGAAAGTATATACCAAACAAGATAAGAAGACGTTGAATTTTACAACAATATGATAAAAAAAGCCTTAAATATTTTTTAAAATTTTGAAAGTTTTGATTTTTCTTAATGAACACGATTTTAAATTTAGTCACTCACAAATGTGTTGTGAATTACGCGTTTTTTGTTTATTTTTTGGTTCAAATTACAAGAGACAAATTTCCTGATATTAGCCTTCGAAAAAAATTGCTTAGAAATCGAAAATGTAAACCTGTTGTGTACAGTTAAAGCACATCTTCTAGTAATCTAATACATGTAATAATATGCTGCCCAGCATGAATCAGATGTGTATTGTTTTGCAGGTGGGAAAACATTGTGTGCCCGGCGGACTTTCAAAAAGACATTTTCAAGGAATCTTATATTTGTATTCAAACGTAAATACATCTAAAAGAAGACTTAAAAAAATCTACAAAACAAAAATAGTAAGATAAGTTTCTGGTTTGTAGCAGAGGATAACCATGATTTCATTAACTTCATTTGTGGTGATTCTGTTCCTTCGGACTCGATTCAATTGGCGTGATTCCAAGGTACAATCGTGCTAACATAAATATATCCAAATTTCTTTATCGATGGTAGGGATACTTAAGGTAATTTGCTGACATTCGCCTTCCGGTATATTTTCATTCCCAGAATCCGAGTAAAAAAGCGATGTTTTTGCTTCTTATATGTCTGAACAACGTAAGGAAAAGAATTAAGCGCACTGCTAGAATTGAGTTCTAATCAAAAAGATGATTGTTTCAGCTAGCTTGCGATTATTTGCCATGATTTTGTTGTTGTGGCGAGGATCAAGAAGTTTTGCCAGGAAATGAACACAACCCCTATGAGTTACTTTTAACTATTTATGAACCGCATTCATGAAATGCTGGTTACTATAATTAATCTCTTATTATAATGGAAGACTATGAGCATTATTTAAGGATTCACAGTTTTGCGGACAGGAATCGATTGCAAGTCCATGCTCGCCCAACTTGTTTTATGAGACAGCGGGGTGGACCATGTCCGCCCGTTGACTGCGTGCATCGTGCCACCCGCAAACCACTACAGTCCAGTCGGCAAAATGCCAAACTACATGAGACACAGTTCACGATGAAAAAATGTCAATAACGTAGTGTTGAGGCCGGGGATTCACTTCGAAAAACTTAATCAAGCACTAATACGTGCTAACCTTTAATCACATCAAGGTTGGCGAGAAAAACACCCCTGTTTTAAAACATGTTTTAAAAACACCCGTTTTTTATCGCTTGTTTTTTGATAGTGTTTTTTTCCTAAGAATTAGTTTGTTCACAATATTGTTTACTCTCATTCTCAGTGAGACAGTCTCATACTCGCATTGTACTGCCTCTATTGTACGTGGATTCAGTACTATGGGGTACATACACTCATAGACAAATTGCGGAACAAGTTGGACTTTGATAAAGTGTTGAAAATGTCATTTGCTCAACGTATGCTTAAAAACAAATAAATTTTTTCACGTTACAGTGTTTTGTGATAAGAAAAGTTGTTTGAAGGTTTGCATCGAGAATGATGTTTTAAAACATGTTTATAGAAAAAAACGTTCAAAACGTTTCTTTGGACAAAAAACGTTTTTTTGCCAACCCTGAATCCCAAAGAAAATGATATTTTTAAAGAACAGCCTAAATTAATTGCACCCGAGATGGCAGTTCAAACTCCATGAAAGGAAATGTTTCAGGAAATATGAAAACTTTATTCAACTTAAAATGTATTTTGCAATATGATTTGAAATGACGCTTGCTTTTCTTAGTCTAACATGCACGGCCCACTCTCGTAATAGGGTGAATCTGCAATTTCAAGTCTAAATCCAGTTTATGTCAATTATGCCATCAGAAAACAAAAACACTTTATTTATGATGACAATTCTACTGTTCATTTTCAAAACTTTAGGATTCAGATTTAATTCTTCATTTAATTGAATTTTTTCAAAAAATTATGTGAAGTATATGTAATTAACTTGAATAGCCAAACTATTACAATACCTACAAGATCATATTTAATAAACGCTATGTGCCATGGAAGATGGGATTTGCTAATACATTTGTGTATACGGGTCAGAAATACCACGGTACACAGTGTATCCTTTACTACAATTTTTGTTCAATTTCTAAATATTATACAAAATTTACGCAAAGGGTTTTTCCAAGGTGATCTTTCTCTCACTGTTACAAATGAAACTTTTTCAGACCATCCCATTTCACTCATTTTTGACCCTACGCATATTTTTAAAAATATCTTCAACAATTTTCAAAGAAAAAAGATTTTTAAATGCCCAGGATTTCGAGGTGGGAAATAATTTACAGCAGATTTCGGACATCTCATTGAATTGTATGATCTTGAAAAGACCAAAAATGTTAAAATTGCTTATAAACGGAGTTATAAGTGTTTGTACCTTTCGAACATACAAAGAACATCTGTTAAGCTTGCTTCAAGCATATTTGCAGAAAGTACTTTAGCAGGTTTGGAATTCTATTCAATTGAAAATGGATATAGCTGGTCGGGAACAATAAACTTTATCAAAATAATTCTAAATTTTTGGAAAATTACAAATGTTCAAACTTTAAATGCTGGACTGCATAAGCTGGATTCCTTCCGCGACCCTATTCGTAGAATTGACGATTGGAAATTGGATTTCTTGAAAGATTTTGCAAGTTGGGTTAATCTTTGGATGAAATCAAGCCAATACACTTTATCAAAAGAGACGGGGCTAGCAGTTGAGCACTCGACTTTGTCAATGATAGATTTATCCACTTATCTATTAAAAGAGTTACATTTTGAATTTGTTTTGTTAGGGAAATTTCAGTCTGATATCCTAGAAGCTCGCTTTTCTTGGTATCGGCAATCAGCTGGAGGCAATTACTATATTTCATCGCGTCAATTAGTAGAAGCTGAAAAAAGATAAAGACAATATCGTTGATCAAATTTTCCCATTTTGACCTGCGTAGTTTCAACATTTGCTCTGAAAGGCTTTCAAATGAAGAAGAAATGGAGTGCTTGTTCTCAGAACTTTCTTGCAAAATAAATGTTAATGAAGATTTGGATGAAAGTCAACAAAATATTTGCTTTTATATTGGAGGTTATATAGGACTATCTTTAAGCAAAACAATCTCTTGTAAAAGCTGCAAACAACTTCTATTTTCTGATAGTCATTTTCCAATGGAAGAAATCCCAAATAATTTACTCTCTTTGTTGGATCGTGGAGGATTGAAATCACCTTCAGATTGGCTCTTCAATTGCGTTTGTTTGATGAATTTAGTATTTTCTCA
This sequence comes from Hofstenia miamia, assembly GCA_900660155.1. Classification (NCBI taxonomy): domain Eukaryota; kingdom Metazoa; phylum Xenacoelomorpha; order Acoela; family Hofsteniidae; genus Hofstenia; species Hofstenia miamia. The sequence continues at coordinate 2,285,684 of CABFPE010000016.1, read as the reverse complement.
ATTAATTGCTTTTGAAAATTTTTGTTCTTTGATTTCAGATTCTCATCAGATTATTTCCATCTTTAAAAAATCATCCCCAATCCTTGCAAACTCATAAATGTGCATCTAAGAAGTGCAATGGATGCTTCGATATTGTGGCTAGAAAATGCTTAAATATTTTTATGAAGAATTATATTTCGTTTGTAAACAATTCTATTATTTCTTGTAAAAATGATATTAAGAGGAAGATCTATAAACTTACAAGTAAATACATTTGATGAATATTCTGTTTAAAACTTTATGTATTTTACAAATAATTTTGCTAATGATTTCAAATACTTAATTTCACATTGAAGCTTTATCCAAGTTTTACTGAATCTATTTAACACAGTAAAAAAATATTACATTCACTATATGGCCTAATGTGGGCAGCTTCATATTTTTAAGTTCGCATCCAGTTAGTGTTATAGAAATCCATGACTAGATGCAGAGGAGTGAATTCTGCTCCGGAGGAGCAATTAAATCGAGCTAATGCGGCTACTAAAGCGGAGAACGTGTAGACGCCCTTAATGCGGCTAGCGCATCATTCGCTTATTACCGGATCATCCGCCTCGTGTAAACGGCCCTATTGAGACAGAATAGAAAAGGGAACGCTGATTTTACCCGTTTTAATTAATTTACTTCAACCGCTTTGGGCGCGTTCGCGGGTTGAAAACCTTGACATCGTGCTTGCACTGGAAAATATATTGCGTTCGCCGGTGGCAATAGTTTGTGATTAAATATTTTAAATTCCGTACACTGAGAGCAACTGAGCTCAACTGCTCGTGTATCAATTAAATTCAACAACTGCATTCGCGGGGTACACTTTATTTATTTAATACTTTGTAAAGTTAGAATGCAGAACGATTTCAGTTACGCATCGTTTATCTATGAAAGAGCGCAGAATGAATCAGTGAATCACACACGCGCATAGTTTATCAAATTGAGTTTGCGCCGTCGATCCAAGCGAATACAGTGTGCACTACAATTAAAAACTCAGTGCACGCGGGTTTTTCCCGCGAACGCGCCCAATGTGTGCTATTGTTAAATAGTTAGCTTGTTTGACGGAAAATATTTCAATTATTTTGATTTTAATTTGTCTGATAGGAGGTTTGATGCGTTGTCTGATGGCGAGTTTTGACGGGATGATAAACTGGCAAACATTTCGTTTACCAACTCTTGGTAATACAAATTGATAATGTTATTCGAAATAACGGATGTCTTGGTAATTACATGTAGGAAATTACAATCAATCACATTTTCACTTTAGTAATCAAAGTCAATATTTTACAATACGTTGGCACAAAAATCGAGTTATTTACAATTTACATTATGAAAATTTGTTTACCCAAATGTAGCAACAAAGAAAAACCTGTTCTAATTAATTCTTTGGTAATTATTAATTTTATTTATATCGTCTTTGTGTAGTAAATATTCAGGGACATTCAAATTGAATCCAAAATTGTTTACCTTACCTTACTTTACTTTACTTAACACCTCGTATACTGCCGGTAAGTAAAATTTTTTACTTTATTTTACTTTACTTACCGGCAATGTACGAACAGCCTTTCTCCGCAGGCCAATTCTAAAACAGTTCCGCGAGTTTTGTTTTAATCACACTCTTGCTGAACCAAGGGTTGATGCGTCAAACATTACATAATATTATTGGTAAGCAAAGATGTTGCTATTGCCGAATCTTTCCATTTTCGTCCTGGCACATTTACGTTTTCCAGGTTTCAGTTTCAATTCAAGTACGAAAAAATTTCCAGCTCCAATCCATATTACAAGTCTTTAAATTTTATATTGTAATTATTAATGAATAAATTGATAGAAATCAAAATACGAATTACGCTGTGGCAGAATCGCTTCCGATTCAATGGAATAATGGTTAATTTGCCGCTTAAGAATGAGAGCTCAGCGGCGCTTTGTACATTCGAATTTCAAAATTTTACATTAGACGTTGTGTAAATGTACAAGTGAAAAGTCCAATTCAATATTTAACAAGTTCAATATTGATAAAAACGTAGAAAACATACAATAATACAAGAAAGGTTGACACATTTTCCTTAGTAAACTCTTGCACACAGCTGTTTGTTAAAAATTACTAATTGGCAATGACTAAGCGATAATGCTTTAGCGATGGTCAATATGAACATAAATTTACCAAGGGATATGGAAAATGTTATATTGCAACCAGATGTAGCTGAGCAATTGTCCTACAATTTCTAGTTATATAAACTGAAAGTTCAATCTCAGATTTTATTCAATATTATGCACGAACAGCATTTTTTCTTTAAAATTGGTCGTACAGTATATTGATTTGTATATTTGAAAAAAATAGTCATACGCGGTTTTGCTGTGAAGTGAATCTAAAGCATGTAAGCATTGCAAATGCTTTCAGCAAGTAATACTTTTTAATGAAATTGAAAATGTTACTCTGCAGCTATCTAAAAACGCAAAATTATATATTTTTTGGATAAGTTATGAGATTTTACGAAAGGATAATAGGATAGATGTGTGACAGACGTTGAATAAAGTGCAGTGCAGTGAGGTTTTGAGTAAACTTCATTTAAAACATTAGCAACGTGACGTTGGTATTTGTTAGTTGTGGATCCAGTAAGTATTATAGCTATGTATCATATATGCAAGTCATCAAAATCCTAAAGTCACTATATCACTAATTAGAACATTGAGAATATAACAACTTTGCATTTTTGAATTGTTCTTAATTGGAGATTTTGCACACTGACTGAAAATTTGATTAAGAAAATGGATTTTTTCTCTGAAAACGGTAATGTAAATGCCTTCAGATAAAAAATATTTCTATGAATTGTATATTAAACAGTTTTGAAGCAAACAATAGATATTGAAGGACTATATGGGCATCCAAATTGTACAATAACTTATTTATATTTAAACATGTACTGATGGAAATATTATTAGTTGGTCTTCACCAGAACAGCCATATACACTCTGTCAACCGCAAGCACATGCATTAACATGGACTCTATATTCTTAGCTTTTTTTATTTAGTTTGGGGTACGCTGTTGCTGTTTTGGTCCCTTTGTTACTAATGTAGAGTTGCTGCCACTTCGAGCGGCCTTTACAAACTCAAAATCTGACTTATCAAAGCTTCATTTTGCCCCAATTTTATTGAGCATATCTCTACATTAAGTGTCTTAATAGATTTATATTTTACTTGACCATATGCACCAAATTTAACTAGATAGAGAAATTAAAAAAATCACTTTTCTTCATTTGTTTTAAACTGTGACTTTGTCGAACTCTGATAAGTTTTAAGTATCTTACAAGCGTAACAAGACTGTAAACACTTTTGTTCTCTAGATGTCGCTTTATTATACTGTGGAAAGCATCTACATTCTGAATGGATTAATGGCCAGGATCACAAAAATTTGTGTGATAGATTGCATTAGTGTTGTTTTTTCCAGAAAGTGCTGCAGAGAATATGACATGCAGGAATTCCTATTTTGAGGCACACAGCTGTCTGACCATACTATTAGGTACTTAAGTGATAAGTGATCTCTGACAATCATTACCAATAATGCTATTAAAGCAGAAGCGATGTCATTGCCAGATCTTCCAGACATCCCCTCTGTCAATACTGCACTGTAAGGACGCTTTGTTTGCTGCACAATAGCGGTTAAGTTATGTATTCAATTTTGATTTATAGTAAGCACTAGATTCTGACGATTTTGCTTCTTGATATGTTTCTCATAACCCTCATTTTCAACTTCAGTACGCTGAGCAGGGAACTTTTCGTTGAGTTCACATTTTTCACAGTGGTCTTTTTTAGGTTTGGTAAGCCTTATATTAAACTCAGTACAAAATATATCATTGTAAATTTTATAGTGCACTGGTTGGCTACTCAATTCAATTTCCTTTTTAATATAAGCATTATACATTTGTTTAATAGAAAGCCCACTGTCCACACACTCGCATTTACTGTCTTGCCTCACATAATGACTTTCGATTCGATGGTAGCTGTTTATTTGGTCTATGACAACGTTAAGTTTATCTTCTGATGTTTTGGGATTGTTGTTTCCAGTAGTATAGGGTTTTGGGTTCCAATAAACTTATCCTTTGTAATATGATATTGATTTATACGCTGCTGCGAAACGGTCAGTGTGGCTAAATATAATTCTTTGCAGACCCTAATAGTTTTATCATTCAGTTGTAATTGGTAAGCTATACGTCCTCGTTGTGAGCTATTACCTGCTTGCATTGTTGTTTTTGAGAAGAAATCCTGCTGTTTTTTTCTACCAAGGATCCAAACATACTGTTTATAGCTGAACAGTCGGCTGCACTAACATACAGTGAGCACTTAAAGCGACACTAACTTGAACAATCTTTGGTCATAGTAATAACATTCTTAGATTAATGTACTCTTCCTCAACATATTGATATCCATGTTGGCTCTTTCGTTTTAATATATTGCATTTCCACATTTCCTCATTCCTTGACTTTTTTCTGTTGTGTCTGCTTGCATTATTTTGAACATCTGCAGAGCTTTCACACACTGGTGAGTTTGCAAAGTTGATGTATTTTCATACACATTAGGAGTACGTTTTGTAGGTGTCTTTAGATGCCATTTGTTATTGGAGATATGTTGCTGTTGAACAATTGTAGAACAAACAAGTGTCGAAGACTGCTGTAGAAGTGATGATCTGTGGATATAACTATCTGGATTCATTACTCTATTCTCAAACAAAAAACTAACTTTTTAAAACAAACAATAACAAATAGATAAGACCCTATTGAAAAGACTGAAAGTTGCAAAATGGGAATAAAATGTAGGTTACATAATTTTGTTCAAGACATACAACTTTGACATTCCTATATCTTGAAGAATCAGCTAAATTTGTCAAACTGGAAATATCCATAAGAATCTCGCAGGTTGAGTTTCCCTCCACAATTGAAGTGCAACTTATTACTCATTTAGTTGAGTAATTACACTATTTAAACCAAATTTAATTGGTTAATGGGTTTAATAACAATTGAAAAGTATGGACTAAGCTTTATTAAGTGAATTAGGAACAAATTGCATGCTGGTATCTTTGATACTATTGGAAATTTTCAAAATTTTCTAACTGTTTCCTGAATTGGACATGCTCATGATCTCAAAAATGCACATAGATCAAAAAGTAAAAAATTTCTATTTAGAACGTTTGAACAGTGAGACAGCAAAATGTTAAATATCATGTAAATTAAGAAAAAAGTTTTGGAAATAGCTAGTTCACACTAAATTCCACCTAAAAATTCTTCAAATAATTAATTGTTAGGGCATCCGAACTTTTATTAGTGACAGTTTCATAAAAATTATATCTATAAAAAGCACGGAGCGTAAAAAATATAAAAAGAATTGAATTCACTGTGAAAAGTTTAGCATATTCAGAAACTCTGGAATGCACTTCGCGGTTCACAAATATTTAAATTAAAAATTGCTGAAATCTCATTAAATTGATGAAATTAATATATAATCAAGCAATGGAAAACGAAATTAACACATGCTGGTATACAATATATATATATTTGAAATATTTTACGTACTATGTGTATTTATTGAGTTTCTTAGGGAAAATCTACAGAGGGCATAAGACGGGAACTAAATCCTTGATAGAAATTGATACGAAACATGAATTACCATACAAAGTTGGTCCTAATGGTAAAATTCAAAGTGACAAAATGAATCATTGTAAAAGGATAGTTTCTCAATAATATATGGCAACACTGTATCCGGAGCTTAATGGTTCACAAAATTAAACGAAAAACACTTTATATACAATTTACATAGAAACAATGTTGTTTTAAGGGTTACCCTTTCCGGCATCAAAGATAATTTTTAAATTAAAATGCCAAAAGTATTCTTCAAATAGCAAATTTTGAAACAAACATTTTTTCGCTTGCAAATTTGCAACAAATACCATAATAAAAAATTTATCACACATAGTTTATTATTTACACGATTTATTGTTACAATAGTAACCGAAACAACAATACTTCCCCAGTACTATAACCGTTCATTACATATAATTAGGCTTGGAAAACACCTATTAATGTAGAATAACCTGTTGAAAAATAGAAGGATGTATTCGAAGCCATAGTTCCCTAAGATTTTCATTTGCAGCCCAACGTCGCCAAATTATGATTGCTGGTCCAATAGCACCCCGAGGATATTGCCGAGGAGAATATAGAAAAATTGGAGTAACATAATCCGGATTAGGATAAACTTTCTTATTTGTCAATAAACAAATGTTTTCCAAAAGTGTTTCCTAAAGTGAATTATAAAAGATTTCAAATTGATGAAGGTTACAATGATTCTATAACTTTATAATTTCAATTTCGGAATAGTCAACTTCAAATTGGAAATAAGCAATTTCACATTCGGAATGAATTTTTTTAATATAATGTTTAATAATTATTGTGGTGTAAACTTTAAATTACATATTTAATTGTTATATTGTCAATGGCGCACTCAAGGGGGAAACATGGTGGAATGTTACCGGTCAGGTTTTCAAAATTGTTTTTTGATGGGTTAAATCAAAAACATTTTCGGCAACATATGAAGAAAGTTAAAACCTGATTTGCATTTATAGGATCTATTTTGTCAATATATTCAAAAATTTTCGGAGGACTTCGTCCCGCGTTTGTGACTTACTTGATCATGACAGAGATGCCCCGTCAGAAAAATCCTGGGTACGCTCTGTATATCTCTCCGAATTTGAAATTGCTTACTTCCGGAATGATGTTGTAAAGGTACATAAGAATTCATTGGTCATTTACAACATTCATTTTACAATAGAATTAATAAATGAAATATAATGGATAAATTCCAGGCAGTGTTGGTCGATTTAAATAACTCGATTTAAATCATTGATTTAAATCGGAGTTAAATCATAATTTAAATCAAAGCACATTTGTTCAATTATTGATTTAAATCAAGTACACTAATAGAGATACAATTAGTGTATTCTAATACTTTTGAAGTCATTGCCGTGACATTGGAAGGAATTAGCAAGCTCTGAAATGTTGTTTTGCATGTTTTTTCTTCAGTTTATTTAAAATTTATTAAATTATTGTATTTCAAAAATAGCACTATCAAAGGATTTCCAATATTTACTAACTTGGAAGATTATCTGGGGTAAAATTGAAGCTTAGATAGAAAAATCCGATTTTTGATTTTTTAAATTTAAATCGGATTTTTTCCCAACACTGATTCCCAGTGTGCAATTGTAGAATAAGTAATACCTGCCTCAGTGTCACGCAATAGCAATGTTCTGTAATACGAAACATCTCTCATGGTAGCATATTTGGAGCACGAGCGATGAAGTTTGCGTAACTGTTTATCATTTGATGTCCATGGCACTCTCCACTTCCATAAATTTACAAATGAAAATCGTCTGGCATGCCAAATGTGTGTTTCCAGCCAGTGATTTTTTTCCGAACGAGCTTTCCACAAAAGGGTTAATATTCTTTTTAATCTTCGCTGTCTAAATCAAATGTTCAAATTGTGTGAATATTACAAAATAGCAATGTCAACTTATACATTTTAAAGGTTACTATCCACAAAAAGAAAATTAATTTAGATTCGACTGGAAATCGATTATAAATCACTGATGATGCTAGGTTTATCATTTCATTTTCAGTTTGAACATGCATAAATTACTGGCAAAAGGATAAATTAACTTATTATGTCAAAAATGATGAAGTGTGGTGTTGCGAACTGTAACACAAAATTAAATAGTAACGCCGATTGAATCAATGAAATGTAAAATGTCGATAGATTTTTTGTAATATGTGTTCAAATGTATTTCATTTGTAAATGACTATTGTTTAAAACTCTCAAACACAGCTTTTCGGCAGAAAATATCAATTTTTTGTTGTTGAACAATAGATAAAATGACATCAATTTAATTTTATATATTACTATATTTATTGCTTAATTCACTGAAAACGGTTCACCCAAAGCAATAATTGTAAATTAAATGTTAATAAATTTAAAACATCTAAAATACTAGAATACCTACCTAAACGTGATAAATATGCAATACCATTCGAGGCTTTTTAAAGTGCTACAAAATATAGGCAGTGTACTTGAAAGTGTTAAATGATGTTATTGCACGTATAAATTTAAGAGAGTCATTGGAGCATGTAATTTATGTAACACATGTATTACGCATGCTACGTTCTTTATACGCCGACCGCGAAAAATTTTGGATTTGTAAATTGATACTGAAATTAATTGCACAATAGACTAAGTGGAATTAATAAATAAATTCAAATGTGAACTCTACAAGTCTTTGATTAGCCATCTTAAAATAGGAGCATTATGTTTTACACATGTTGAATTCATGTTTTTTAAAGTTATAATGCTACCACTGGCATTTATTGTATTATGTTTGAAATGAAATGGAAACTAAAAACTAATGTAGAAGGGGATCCGCATTGATATCAGCAGAACTCATATTCAACGCACAATATCTGTTGAAGAATCTCAAAAACTGCTGTTAATCTTCAATTGCATCGATGATTATGTAATATTACACGATATGAATGGATGACCGTATAATATGAAATCACAACGCTCATTTAATAGTAATATCCAGTGATTTGCAAAATAACTTGAAAGCCAGGGCTCTTTTAAATACATCTTGGTTGTTTCTGTTCAATGTTTCGCATTTATTTCCACAATTTAAATTCTATTTAAATTGTAGCATTGAAATTTAAATTGATTTAAATAGTAACCGTTTAAATTGTAGGGAATTTAAATTTATTTTAAAATTTATTTAAACTATCCAGACGAATAAGTCATGATTTTCATACTTACGCTAACCTGTGGGCTTATGAAAGTAGTCCATGTTTCGTGAATTGACTCCTTCACAAACCTGAAATTTAAGAATATTTTTACGCTACAAGGCGTGTATTTCATTTGCAAATAAGTTGTTTTGTGTCGAAACAAGGACTACGATAACCACGGCCCGGAAATATGCAGAGCGCGAAACAGAAAATGAGGCCATTCATGGCGAGGTCATTACTCCACCTTGCGTTAGGTAAAATGACTAGCTGATGTGCATTTTTATTATCCCTTTAAAAAATTTGCATGTTACACTCTCTCGATTATACGTACTAGGCTGAAAGGTTCCCCTACAGGATTATCGATACACGAAAGATTTCGTTAATTCTATTTGTTATTTTATGTTAATAATAATAATAATAATAATAATAATAATAATAATAATAATAATAATAATAATAACAATAATAATAATAATAATAATATTAATGAATTTAACCGAAATTAATGGTGTATACAAAAATAAAATAACATTTACAAACAAACAAAAAAATGACAACAGAAAAACAGTGAAAATTAGATGCGAAGATGACAAGAGGAGAAATGGAAGAAAGGAAATCAGGAGTGATAAAAAGCCGAATTCAGAGATAGCATACAGAAAAAACAGGAGGATGCGTTGTTCGAAAAGACTAGCAGGCGACCACAAATCGATTTCAAGATTAGAAATTATGAAATTAGTTGGTGGAATTACACGATAGAAAAAGTTATTGGTGCAGGTAGCTTTGTGAATGCGAAGTAAAAGAAAACGAACTTTAGAAGAGGATCGTGAGCCACTGATAGCGGGAGAGAATTTTAGGATATCAAATACATCGAAATCATAAAAGCCGAGTAGCAGTTTATTGAGAGAGATCAGGTCAAGGAATTTGAGATACAGCGAGATAGGGAAAAGTCTGGCTTTTAAAAGGAGATGAAGTAAAGGTTTATTAGAAGAGTAGATCCAGCGAAGAGCCCGGTGTAAAAGACGATCAATTTTAGTTGAGAAGGAAGAGTTGAGATACCAACACTGAGGTCCATAACAAAATGCGCTAAGACAATGTGACTTGAAAATTGATAATTAGGTGGAGGAGTTAGAAGAACTCGGCATTGTGGATTTGAGAAAGTAAAAGGCAGAAGAGAATTTTTTAGCTTGGTGAGAAATATGTATAGACCAAGAGAGAGAACTGGAAATCAAAATACCAAGATCACGAACATAAGGTTTGAAAGGAACAATGACATCATTTAAAAAGAAATCAGGAGAATGGTTTTGGAGGAAGAGAATAAGAGACCTTCAGATTTAGAAGTGTTAAAAGGAAGACCATTGGAAGTTGACGATAAAAGGGCAGATTAACAGCTGTTTCGAATACTTTCGAGGTCAGAAAAAAATATGCGTGTGTCATCAGCATAAAGCATGAATGTTGAGTTGAAAGCATTGATTGTTAGCGTAAAGTCATTGATGAAGATTAAGAACAAAAGAGAACCAAGAATTGAACCCTGAGGAACACCAGAAGTGACCGGAAGTTCATCAGAAAGAATAGAATCAATTCGGACAGATTGAGATCTGTTAGTGAGATAACTAGAGATGAGAGACACAAAGGAGGAATCACAACCAAGAAGCGAGAGCTTCGAAATTAAGTGAGGAACTTTATCAAAGGCTTTTTTTGAAATCAAGATAGACAGTAAAAAGAGGGATACTTCTTTTGAAATGAGAATAAGCTGTGTCAAGGAAACGTGAGAGAGAGAGAGAGAGAGAGAGAGAGAGAGAGAGAGAGAGAGAGAGAGAGAGAGAGAGAGAGAGAGAGAGAGAGAGAGAGAGAGAGAGAGAGAGAGAGAGAGAGAGAGAGAGAGAGAGAGAGAGAGAGAGAGAGAGAGAGAGAGAGAGAGAGAGAGAGCAGGAGATTTCTGAGACATGAGATTGTACTGAGATTCGGAAATCAAAGGACGGAGGCCGTGATAGATAGCGTTGAAAATGAGCAGTTCAAAAGAAAGAAATAGATGAGAAACAATGGAAATTGGACGATAGGAAGAACAAAAATGTCTCGGAAGTTTCTTGCCAGATTTAAAGATGTAGTGTATATCAGTATTTTTCATTAATTTATACCTTGAATATTAACTAGTTAGTTTTTTAAGTAAGGGCCTCATTTTTTATTTGCAGTTCTGCATATTTCCAGGTCGTGTTTATCGTAGGCGTTGGTCGAATCTATTATATTTATATTTAACTCAAGTTCTTTTTCAGGTAAAATGAAACCTGGTAAAAACAAGTCAGTCATGCGCCTAAAATTGGACACATTGTTCAAGAAAATTACATCAGGTGGATTTAAATGCACAATTTGCAAGAAAACATTGAGTGGAATGTGAGTGCATTGGAAATAAGTTCATGCAAAAAAATATGGTGAAAATGTAGTATCTGAAGATGAGAAACAAGTGAAATTTGGTTTAAATCTCACGCCAGTTAACTCTTCACAGCAAAAAAGAAGCACTATGGATATACAGTTCTCTCAAACGTTACTTCCAGTTTGTTTATTCAAACTAAATTATTATCGCGCATTTTTGGAGAGCGTTATCGCCCTTGCATCTGTCCCTGATTATAGAACTGTGGAAAAGGATATTGATGAAGCTGTTAAATCTACACTCGGTAACCTCAAACAAGCTGATACTTTTAGCGTGCAACTTGATCATTGGACAAATTGCGGTGGAAAACCTGTCCCTCTTGTCTCAATTTTGTCAATTTTATTTGGATTTAAGGAATTCGTGCAAATTATTGACTTTTTAGAAGTGGAAAACATACGGCTCAAACAACAGCAAAATAGTTACTTGAAGCGTTAAGAAAGTACGAACTCTCAAGTGTCCTGTTCTTCAAAGCGATAATTGTAATGGCATGATTGCGGCATGTCGCGTTTTCAAATCGCTTGTCAACCCAAGGCTTTGCTGAAGATGTTGTAGAGCTGGCAGATGAAGTTAACGTCTTCCTAGTTGAGAGCAATAGTATTGAATATATCGAAATTGATTTCATCGGCTGTTCATGTCATCAGTTGAACAATTTGTTTGTGGAGTCAGTTAAAGTTAAAGACATCGCGTTTTTTTGCCAAATGAATGCTTCTTGCAAGGAATATGGAGGTCCAACGCTAAGTGCAACAAGATGGTACAGTCACTTTCGTCAAGTAGATTATTGGTTCAGGAAAAGGGAAGTGTTCATTGAAAAATGGGATGCTTTAGCAATTATGTTAAATTTTTAGGTCTCAATGTCATTCTTTTGGATCAAATGTACAAAGTGCTTCTTTATCTGACAAAACTGGGCAAGTTTCTCGAATCTGAAACTCCCGAGCGGTAATTCTTCGCACTCTCTGACGACTTGAGGCCTGCCAAGGACTGAGGGCCTTTTCTTTTATCACTCTCATGTACAGAAGTGTCCGGGGTATCGATAAACCCCGGGTCTTCGCCCCCCAGTATTATTATTATTATTATCCTTGCATCTCACAGCTTCATGCTGGTATCCCTCTCAGCTCGGGGAACTCACCAGTTCCCAGGGAGTCTGAGAGCTTTCCTCAGGACTCTAGCTGTTCCTAACAATGCTGCCTTCTGTGCTACTGCTCCTCCCCACTTTGGTACTCCCAACTCCTCCAAGTATCTCTTATGCTTCTTACTCACTGCTCATAGTGCTCCTACAACTACTGGGACTACTTCAACTTTCTTTAACTTCCACAACTTTTCTATTTCCTCTGCCTTATTATTATTATTATTATTGTTATTATTATTATTATTAGTCTGAAAACATTATATAAACCTAATTCTAGCTACTTCGAGGTGGCGGTTTAATGATACAAACAGTAGTGGCGCTAAGCTGTGCTGCACCGCCTTACTTGTCCGGATCTTCCCTATTTGCTGCCTAATCTTTGCCACTTTATTCTCAATTCTTCTTTCCCATGCTGGCTTTCTGTCTCCCTTATCTTCTTGCCGCCTCTTCTTCTTCATTTCCACGCCTACATTCTTCAGCACCTCACATGCCCCTGCATACACTAAGCTATTTACTTCTGTAACACTCCTAGCATCTATCCTCTCCAACACTTTATTGACTTTTGCTGTCTCTACTGCTAGCTTACTTCTCTTAACTCTTCTTGGGACTGGCAACCTAGTTCTCTCACCTATTTCTTCCTTCATCTTTTCCTTGATTGCTGCTTCAGTTTCTGCTACTTCTGCCACTTCTGTCTCAACATCTATCACTTCATCTTCAAAAACAATTCAGACCAGCAATTGAAAATGGATTGCGGATCCGGGGACTGCCACAATCTAAAAATCAGAACTTAAACTCAAGACTATTCAAGGAAAAAGCACAAGTTGAGAATATTTTGAAATTTCTTGAAGCCAATTGAAAGGTCCTTGATGTACGCCGTATTGGAAAATATCAGGAGGACAAGAATAAAACCGTGATAGTTACCATTGACAATATTTGGTACAAAAGGAAGACTCTTCTGTCTCTTATGAAACTGAAAACTTAGGAAGAGAAAATATTTGTCAGCAGTGACTTATCAAGACTCGAATTAGAAAGAGAACATGCCGCACTGGCTATCAGGAGAAAGTACATTGAAAGTGGGACTGATCGAAAACAGCTTCATATAAGAACCTTTCAACTGAAAATTAGAAAAGAAAATAGTTGGCAACAAGCCAAGTCGATCTCACTATCTAAAAATCTTACATTGTTCATTTTGAACATTCGCTCTCTGAAGAAATCCAATGCAAATTATCAACTTGCCGCCGATCTTTACACTCACAATGTAGAAATTTGTATGATTAACGAAACATTATCCACAATGATAGAACCCGTCTTAATTCCGAAAAGCGCACAGGTGGTGGAGTGTGTATTTTCTATCGAGTGAATTTGCTTTGCATCAAATTTTCCCACCAGGATGTGAATCAATCGAAATTCTCTGGACAATGTGTATAGTTGATAGTCGACGAATAATATGCTGTGTTACCCACTGGGCAAACAAGAACAGTACTTATCCATATCACGGAAGCAATAGACTGGCCGAGGGAACATTGGCTGTATGTAGAATTCACTAGCTGTGGAGATTTCAATGTTGCTGAGCTTGAATCAATCTCACCGCTTGAAAGCATATTCACTGGTGCAACCCATGGACCATCACAACTTGACTTTATGCTAAATTCTATACCTGATAACTATAAAGTTGTTTGTACTATCTCATCTTCACCTGATACAGACCACATGGGCTTATTGGCAGTCTCATTGCCAAAATCAAAACTTACAAAACATATTCAATACTACCGAGAACACAAACTCTTTTGTATTAATGCTTTTAATCGGGCATTGGATACTACCAGCTTCACTTTCATTGAAGGAATTATCGATCCTGATGAGGCGCTTGATCGTTTTATGTCCATTATACACGTTTTATATGAACAGCACTTTCCTTTGCGAAAAGTGAAAAAGTCTGCAAATGATCCATTTTATGTTACGCCTAGAATCAAATATCTCATTGGGAAGAAATCAGTAGCAAAGCGCAGGAGACAGCAAGCTACTGAACACAGATTATCGCACAAAATCAAGCGCTTGATCATCTTGGAAATGAAATCAAAGAACCGCGGTAGATCATCGGGAAAATGGTGGAAGTATGTCAATTATATCTCGGGGACCAAATCTTAGAGCAGAATTGACTTCACACCGAACAGCATCAATTATTATTTCACAGGTATTTCGACGTACGCCAACTATTCAGAACCAGAAATCAACACTCCTCTTGAAAATTCATCACCCGCAGAGCTCACACTGCACCAAGTTTATATCTCACTGAGAAAACTCAAGAAAACTTGGAGTGGAGCTGATCGCCTTCCATATTGGATATTTAAACAGAATGCCCATAACTTCGCTAGCCCTCTGAGACCCATTTATAATCTCTGCCTTAAAAATGGAACTTTTCCCGCCCTATTCAAAATATCGAAAGTGACACCACTCCCGAAAATGAAAACAGTCGAAAACATGGATCAGCTTCGGCTAATATCTGTAACACTCGTTCTTTCAAGACATTTCGAGAGGTTGGTGTATGACATTTTCATATCTCCAAGCTACAATAAGAATTTGCAGAAAAATCAATTCGGATTTCGAAAATCTTCATGAACTGAATATGCACTGCACCAAATTGTTAATTTCTGTAAAAAATCTAAATTAGCAGGGTTGGACTTTGTAAGAGTCTCAGTAAGGCGTTTGATAGGGTTCCGCATCATCTGATTATTGAAAGATTACAACAGTTTCCAGGAATTAACTCAAACATTGTACACCTAATAAGGAGTTTCCTCTCAGATCGATCTCAATTGGTAGAACTGAATGGAATTGTATCTGAACTTGCGAATATCAGTTTAGGGGTCCCCCAAGATACTATCCTTGGCCCCATCCTATTTAACATTGTTTACAACGACTTGCAGCTCACAGACATTGATTCATTACTCGTGAAGTTTGCTGATGATATCACTTGTTGTGTACCTGGTACTGTGAATCACAACAGAGCAGATATGGTCTTACAAGAAATAGCCGAATGGTGCAAGACTAACAACTTCCTCTTAAACGAGAAGAAGTCAGGCGAGATCGTGATTCCTTTCCGAAAGGCTATTTTGGAACTACCACTAGTGATGTCAATGGAGCAGATGCCATTTGTGACATTGCTGGGTGTTGTTCTCGATAGGGATTTCAATTTCGACCAATATATCGCTAATTTATGCAAAAAATTAACACGCACCTACTATCTGATCAGAAAACTAATGTCGGTTGCAATATCCTCAGACGAGGCGGCACAACTCTTCAAGACTCTATTTTTACCTTAATTAAGTTACGGCATCTCGGGTTGGAGTGGTTGCTCAAAGTCGAGCGTTATTGATAAGATACAGATGAAATTTGTTAAATCAGGAATTATTACATCTTTTTTTCCCAGTAAACAACTCATAAAATACGCAGATCAAATGCTCTACAACAAGATTACGGAATCAAGAAATACGTGTTGATTGGTGTTATTCCAGATCGTGAACAGTATGCTCTTAGTCATCTACGGACTAGACAACCAGCGGCTAACCTCAGAGGCGTTAGTAAGAAGTTCAGAAAGCTGTTTCCAGATAGTTACTTGAGCCAGTATTGCTTTTAACCTAATTGATAAGTCGGTTGTTTCCCGATATATTTATAATTCATTGTTTATTGTTTATTTTTAGAAGTTCGATACAATCGCTCTTTGATTATTGTGCCCCTTTACATGTTCCGCTTGAAAGTTTCCTATCAACGACTCGCAGTGAGAGCTAATCAATTTTTTCCCTTTATGACTACTCATTTTAACTCTATTTTTTGTTGATATCTGAAATTAAACGTTTTTCTTCTTCTTACATGTTTCCCGATATAATTTGTGG
Source organism: Hofstenia miamia (assembly GCA_900660155.1). NCBI lineage: Eukaryota > Metazoa > Xenacoelomorpha > Acoela > Hofsteniidae > Hofstenia > Hofstenia miamia. The sequence continues at coordinate 2,269,414 of CABFPE010000016.1, read as the reverse complement.
ATCCTCGACGTTTGAGGTTTTTGAATATTACTCTGCGATTGATGAAGAAACTGAAGCCTAATTAAACTCTATAATAAACAGGCAAATGTCAAAAACTGCGATATAGATGCGCTAGCATACAATATATTCATAGAAAATAGAGTTTCAACCTTAGCAAAAATATACCAGACGATGTCTTAAATTCAAGCTTAATCTATAATGAAATCTTAAATTCACAGTTCATACACAAATTCAGTAAATCTTAATTTGTTCCAAATAGTGATTAAAATAATAATAAATAAAAATAACAAGTTAATGCACAAATAATCTGGGGATTTTTAGCATTGTAAAGTGTATTTATTTTTATTTTTTGCAAGTGTTTAGATAAATATACATCATTCATTCATTCATTCATTTAATACAAATTTTATATTTTGAGAACCAATTCCTTATCGGATACCAAGCATAACAGATTATACCCCGTTTACACGTGACATGAGACATGCATGTCTTGTGTTTTCAATGAGCGAATGTCACGTCTAAACACCCAAAACACGCAACATTCAACCTCTCAAGTAGAGCACTTGAAAAA
>CABFPE010000016.1:2216582-2241184 GCA_900660155.1 Hofstenia miamia | reverse complement strand
ACCATCGTTACGGAAGAGGAGGAGCTGTGTTGTAGAGATCGGCTTCGGGCAGGAGCCCATGGAACAACTGAAGAGGAAACATCATACTGCCCAGTCACCTAAACAGTGATGGTCATTACCCGAGTACTTAATTAACGTAACTAGTTAATAAGAAAGAGAAGTTTGATGGATCAACAAATGGGTAACACCTCACCCGCAGTTTACTAAGCATCCCTTAACGGTGATTATACACGGCATAACAAGCTAGGTGGAGGATGTTACAATACAGGCAACAATAGAGAATATTGCTTGCATTTACGAAAAGGCAATATGGAATAAAGAAAAGCCATTCGAATGGAGAAACAACTACAAAACACAGACAGGGAACATTAAGGTGTACAAGGAGAAGAAAGCAGAAAAATTCATCAATATATAGAACAAAGATGGGAAATCCAAAAAGGTAAGAGAAAGAGACATAAAATGCTATGCTTGCGGACAAAAGGGTCACAGGAAAGAGGAATGCAAAAAACAAAGAAGCATATTACAACAACAAAGACATAATTGAATCCAAGTCGGAATTGGTGGAGGATCCCCAAACAGAGCAAGAATCAGAAAACTAGTCAGAGTGCCGACTCAAAAAAACTGAGCACAAATAATGATCATGACGAATTTAGATAACATCAACATGATAATAATAGTGATAAATGGGATTTTAACAAAAGCAACAATTGATATGGAAGCAGCAACATCAATAATAACAGACAAGTGTGCAATGAAACTGGGATTTAAATGAGATGACTTATAGTGCTCGAACAAAAGATTAATAAATGCATCCAGAGAGTATATAGATAAGTAAGGCAAGATTGAGGCAGTACAGATGAAGATAGTGAACACAACCTTTGAGCAAACATTAGTGGTAATAGATACCCACAATAACTTACTGCCCTGTGAGGTAATACTAGGTGATGATTTCCTGACAAAAAACGGATGTATGATAAATTATGCTGACAAAACAATCAAAGTACAGGAAGAGGAAATCAAAATGAAAGAACAAGAAGGAAAGCTGTCTACGATAGTCTTTGAACTAGAAGAAGACATAAAATTGCAACTAAACAGAGGATCAAATAACAGCAGATATAATTATCTACAACAGCAAAGGGATTAATTCAAAGAGAGTGTTGATGCTGTCAAGCATATGTGAGATAAAGAACAGCAGAGGAAAAGTCCCGATACTCAACTCAACAAATCAGAACATCAACATGAAGAGACCAAATGTACAAATATTCAGACAATACATCAGATCTAGCATCAAAGCTATTTGGAGAGCAATGGAGGACATTGATGAGCAGAGACTTACAAACAAAAACAGGAGGTACTCCACACTGCTGGCTCAAGGGAGAGCGGATGAAAACCATCAATATCACGAGGACTCCCCATGGCCGACTCTAGGGCAGAGGGATGAAAGCTGAAGAAGAAGACCAGTATAAAATACCCGAATTAGTGGAAGAGGAATACCAACACTTAAGTGCGGCACAATTACAACAAGTTCGAGAGGTGCTAGAGAAACATAAATGAATATTCAATTACAGAGAAATAAGTTTAGGGCAGGCAATTGGCAAAACACACAAGATCATCACAACAACAAATAAACCAATAAAACTGCAGGTAAGGCGAGTGGCGGAGCAGATGAAGGATGAATACAACAGGATACTCAATGAATTGATTGATAACAAAATAATACAACCCCTCAAAAGCCCATATGCCGCACCTATAGTATTCCTGAAACAGGGAGACAAACACAGGCTATGCATAGGCTTCAGGAAGTTGAATGAAGTAACAAAAAAAGATTCATATCCACTGCCAAGGGTAGAGGACATGCTATACAAAGTGAGCAAACATAAGTACTTCACTTCAATAGACTTATGCAAAGCATATTGGCAGATAAGAATGGAGGAGGAAGACATAGAAAAATGGCGTTCATAACTCCCTACAGTCTATATGAATGGATATATATGGCATTTCGTCTCTGCAACGCCCCTGCAACATTTCAAAGATACATAATGAAAGTATTGAAAAATAAGAAACACAAGATGGAAGATGGGGTGAATGCATACATCGACGACATCATTGTGACAAGCAACACAATTGAGGAACACCTACAGAAACTGGAATGAACATTATTGATCCTCCAAAAAGCCGCCTGAGAATCAATGGAAAAAAGTGTGACATCTCAAAGGAAAAAATCATATTTTTAGGATGAGTCATTGAAAAAGGGCAAATATGCATGAAAGATAACGCAAGAGACATGATCAGGAGAATAGAGAAACCAAACAATAAGAAGGACATCCAGAGGATAATGGGCTTCTTCAATTATTGCGGCACATTTATCCCCAACATCGCAGGAAAGGCTGCCAAGATGACACAACTGATGAGAAAATCAGTACCATTTATATGGACATGGCAGGAGCAGGAGGAGCTAGACGGAATAAATGAGGAACTAGCAAAATTGCCATCACTAAACACGCCTAATTACAATGAGACATTTATACTAGACTGTGATGCCAGCAAGGTAGCAATCAGAGCAATGCTGGGACAAATAAAAGATGACAAGGAGGTGCCCATACAATTCTTTAGTTGCGAGTTGAAACCAAGCAAGGAGTACTATGGGTCAACAAAATTGGAGATGCTGGCACTGATCAAGAGCAAAAAAATGTTCAGACACTTCCTAATAGGATGACAATTTAGAGTGCGCACTGATAACAGTGGATTGGCATGGCTTAAGAAGTTTTCAGGAGATAAATCACAAATAGTTTCAAGATGGATTGAATACTTAAATGATTTTACCTTCATGATTGAGCACCAAAGAGGGACATTACACACGAATGCTGACTTTTGGACCCAGCTTCCTGAGTATCAGAGAGACACAACCAAGGAAGATGGAGAGAGGAAGCAGTTCCAATTCCTAAAACATGCAGAGTATGAAAGACTTCCGGAGATGAACATTGACAAAAAGGGACAAGCAGTGCTACCAATCGCAATAAAAGAAGAAATATACGAATTTGAGATCATAGAAAAGCAGAAGGATGACGTGATACTAAGCAAAATCATAAGAAAATTGCAAGAGCCAGATACAAAACTATCAAAGCTAACTGCAAGTTACTATGAGAGGTACAGATGGAAAAGAAATAATAATGGACTCCTATATATAGAAGGACAAACCAAGAGAATTGCAATACTGAGAAAGGCCACCTGGGCATCATACACACAGAAAGCATGTTTAACGCAAGATTCTTTATGACGGCAATACGGAAGGTCACAGAGGAAATCATCAACAAATGTATGGAATGTTTACTCCACAATAAACAGCATTTTCCAACACAGAGGACTAGAAAAGATCATAGCAACAAAACCAAATGAGATCGTACATATAGATTTGGAAATGTTGTTGAAAGATGAGGAGGGGTACCAGTACCTCTTAGTGATTGTGGACAATTTCACCAAATACGCGAAGCTTGTCCCAATGAAGAACACGACAGCTGAAACAACTGCCGATATAGTAATGAAAGAATGGATCCTGAAGTATAGACTGGTGGAAATGATAATTACTGACAAAGGGCCAAATTTCGAGAGCAATCTGTTCCAAGGAATGGCACGTCTACTAGAATTCATAAGTGAAAGAATGACAGCATAGCACCCACAAGCAAATGGGGCAGTGGAGAGACTGAATAGGACTTTGATAAAATTGATTAGAGTCACAACCTCAAGAGTAGGAGGACGTAAATGGAGGGAAGTAATTGAGATGATTGAGTACTTCTATAATACATCCGTACACTTGACAACTGGGATAACACCATTTAAAGCCATGTTCAGAAGGGAGGTGGCAACGCCATTATCAATGCAGTACTTCACCTATAGCGGAAAATTAGATAACCAATATGTGGATCACATGAGGAATCAGATAATGGCAATGCACAAAACAATGTGTCATAACACAAAGAAATCAGCTGTGAGACAACAGCGTAACTACAATAAAAAAATTTATGGTCATGTGCATAAACTAGGCGACATTTACACCCATGAAATTAACTGATACAAACCAAGTCCAAAAGTTAAAAATGATGTGGTCAGGTCCATATAAAATAACGCAAGTATTACCAAATAACAAGTACATGTTAAATAATGGCAGATTACTGCACTTTCAAAACTGGAAACAAGCAACAGCAGATATCAAAACATTGATGTTAAATGAAAATTCCAAATTTAAAATAAGTCGCACTAATGGTAACAAGGTTATATATGATATGAACAACTTAGATAGTCTGCCAGAGGAAGGCTTCAATGAGGAATTCGAAGCAAACATCAGCAATGAGGATATAAAGAGAAGAGTGCTGCCAAAACGTGCAGCAAGGGATAAATATATATATGACCCTGAAATATGGGATGTAAACTTATTGTCTGAATTTAGGAAAATCGAGAATGATGCAACAGCCCTTAAGGAAGAGAGTGCACTGAACCTGAAGAACCAAGGAGATGACAACATCAAACCCACGGAGAAGAATACGAAGCCAGTCTTGAACTGGACGTCCAATGGAAGACAGAAGGGACGGGAACCAGCCAACAACTAATCAAAGGTGCAGAGTGAGAAGGCGTCCTAGTAGTCCCCAAGGCTTACTCAAGGACAGGGAGAATAAAAAAACACAATGCCTCTCCCACTAGAGATCTACACCACCGATTTGAGGGCATGCAGAGAACCAGTAAACATCCCAGAGATCTGCACCACTGATTTGAGGGAATGCAGAGAACTGGCGAAAAGCAGCACAACTTTCCCTCCAGTCCACTTTGCAGATTTGAGGGCGTGTGACAATTGGAGTTCCAGGGGAAGGTGAAAGTGGGCAAAGAACTGTACACATATGAAAGTGATTCAAGGCTGACATATCAACAGAACCCACAGCTGGTCAATTGCTGAAAGTGCAAACTGTGAGCTGATTCAAGGGCAACTCAGTCAAAACGACCAGCATGGACTCACTTGATGGTGAGCTGAGCACCAGTAGACCACTAAGGATTACACTGCTACACGCCCCCTCCAATAGCACATCTGAAAAAACAGTGTGTTCAAAAGATAGAGAGAAACGAATGTCAAAAATAGATGGTGAAACCCTGCATCTGTACTTCATGGGAACAACGAAAATGAGAAATAATGCATACCAAAAACTATCACCAGAAACGAAAAGTCATATATGAAAAATACCAAAAGCAGAGGGCAGTAATCTACTGATAGTACTTGACCCACAAAAGAGACAAATGGTCAACACAATTATAAGCTACCAGAGAGAGTTAGATGAAACAGTGGAAAGACCATACATGCGTAGCACGGTTCACGTCAATTTCACACTGGAAACAGCTGAAGTGATCATGGTGTACATAGACCAAATTGCGAAAATACCAGAGATCAATATTGATAAAGATCACATTCTAAAGGAAAAAGAATACAACAAAAATTTGGAGAAGCAGTTAGACCAAAGGTTAAGAATGGCTAGAGTACAAGGCGTAAGAGTAGTCATCATCAGAAGAATAACAGCCAAGGAATTACCATCCTTCTTAAGAGAACGAGAGATGCTGGTAGAAAATGTGTTCTTATGGGAGAAAATAACAACAAAAGAAAAAATTGCAGAATTAATTCGCCTAGACCTACAGATTGACTATTGGGTCACCTATTGTAGGCTGATGGTGGATCCATGTATCGCCATCGACTTATTCAAACAAGTGAAAAGAATAGAAATGACAATGCACCCAGAAGGAGTGGAAAGGGCAAATACACTATTCATCAAGTGTAGCCTCACACAAAGACAGGAACACATAAAAAGGATACAAGAAATATGGAAAGAGATGAAGCTACAAAAGAAAACAGAAGAAAAGTGGCCAGAGATACATATTGAGATAATCAAATAAAAAATCGTTGTAACAAAAGAAATTGTTATGATGATAGGGAACAAAGAAATTCAGCAAACGTTAGAAACAGACATGAAAAGATAGGAAAAGGAAAGCCCTCGCTGCATGTTTGTAAAGATCATTAAGAGTGCAGAAATGATGTGAAGGAGAGGAATAACAGAACCAGTGTAAGTTTGTGAAATGACAACGAAAACGCAAAAAGAAATGCTAGAAGAAGAAGAACTTCTAACATCGACACAACTAATATTATCGCCAAAAACACAACAAATAGATAGAATCACCAGAATATGCAATGGATTGATACAGACAATGAGAGATTCATGGTCGAAATAAAAATAACAAAAGAAAGAGAAAAGATTAGCTCAGAAACTACCAATACGTGAAAGAAGAACAGACAGTAGCATCAATGAAACTGATGTTCATGGAAGCATTCAAGGAGACAGAATTGGAGGAGATGCTGAAACCATATAACCAACTAGCAGTTGACGTGGAATGTATTACATCAAAAATTGAACTAAACAACAGCATACAAATGAAAATGAGTAGAAGAAGACTAACACAATGGCACCAATAACGTCACAAGACTACAAAGAAATAGAACTACAGATAAGAACAAAAATCCTCATATGTACTCCATCAAAAACGGTGTTGATTCCAATGGTGCTCCCATGATGGAGGATACCCAAGAACGTAAAGATTGCCAAGACTTTCCTGCACAAATATAAAACCTATGTGAATATGAAAGAAGATGTGAAAGCAATAGTCAAATGGGACAATTACAAAAAGACGAAAAAGATATTACTAAACAATCAAAATAAGGAAAGAATATATGTTGAAGGAGTGATAACTCCTTATCAACTATACATGCAAGGGAAGCTGATTCACGAACAGCTAAAAGAACTGAGAGAAGAAATAGACAAACACACAACTAAGGTGATCATGTTATTCTTGGAAGTAAACGACGTGGTGTGGTTGGACTTATGGGACAAAGAATACTGCTTCTATGATGTAACAAAAAGGGTGGAAATAGTGACAATGATGAGGCTGAAAAAGAACGATCCAACAACCATAATTGAAGAAGAAGTAAGAGAGAACATAAGCTTCTTCTACAAAGATGTGGCAAACACAAGTAGCCTCAGGAAAGTGTTTACGTTTTTCTATCCAAACACAGCAGTACGGGAAGAAATGGCGCACACAAGTAGAGCAGATGCACAAATGACATTGATGATAGCAAAAAAGGGAATCCACCTATATAAGAAATTCTATGAAATCTTTTCAGAAAAAATGAACGAGCTCAGAGAAATAATGGCAATATCAGAAAATATCAAAGAGGCAAAATTCCTCCAATATCACAGCACAGTGACAACAGAGAGAGAGGCGGTACTAAAAATGACTAAACAACCAGAATTCGCAATGACAAGCTGGAGTGATCCCCAAGCAGAGCATGCAGTGCTGAAAATAATGCAAGCTGAGGAGGGCATGTAGCATAATCCAAAGAAATTGCTGCTAATGAAGAAAGAAGAACAAATGATTAGTCAAAACTAAGATTGAATGATTATTTAGAAAAACAATTTAAGTTAAATTATCAGAAATTATCTTTGTAAAAATGCAACCAAGTAATAACATAGCAAATTAGTACTTGTTCTCAAATTTGACAAAACAAAGGGCATGCTTCCACTATTTTCAGCGATTTTGGCAGACAAATTAAATTTGAATTTCAAACAACAGATACTCTTTCAAGTTAACTATAAACAGAGTGTAAATCAATTTGGAAATTGTTGAAGTAAATTCTTTGAAAATCTTATTCTTAGATTTTGTATTGGTGTGATTATTTAATACAGAATGTCAAGCTAAACAGTAAATGCAGTAGTAGTGGTTTGGAAACATATTGGGAGCGACTCGAGGGTCCTTGATTCAAACCATGAACCTGCATTTATGTTAGGTGTATGAATAGGAGTTTTTCTCTGTTTAGCTGGCTATTGATTCGATCATTTACATGTAATCAATAATCAACATCAGTAAGAAAGGGCTGGATAGCCCAACGTAGGTTATACATATTTTATGTAATAGACTTAGGTGACCTATAATAGACTGATAAAGTGACCGAGCATGTATTATGTTATTTATATGTAAGGTAGGAAGCTGCAAGTTATTAAGTAACTTAATTATTTTAACTTAATTAAAGCCAATAGTTTTTGGTAATGGCTAAAGTGATAATTATTAAGCAGCTAGTGACATTGCAAGGTTGCGAAGTGAATTAAGTACATGATACAAATTGAGTTTAAGTCAGTTACAATTTACATTGAGAACTACACTGAGCTAGGATAGGGAACACATAAGAACTTCGTTGAGCTGAGGTTCAAAGCCACCTAGATCAGCTGTGGAAGCACAAATGAAAAGATGCAGAGATCAGAGTCAGCCAGAGGCCACAGGAACATCATCTATGGAGCAGAGCTATGATGGTGGAGTACCTAAATAGTATTCAGTTATTTCAGTTATAGGAAGGATAACAGAAATATATACATGAAATAGCTAATGTGAATACATCCCTACCCGCAGTTGAAGTGAAACAATAGTTTTAAAAGAACCATTTAACCCACCTTGATGCTTGGTAGCAGATGCTACACTAAGAACAGTAAGAACAGAGTCAGAGCTCAGTGAAGTTCAACATCCGAATTTGGAACTTAAAGTCAACAGACAACCAGAGCAACCGAATAGCAGAAGACATGCAAGGAAGAAGATTTAATACACAGCCATCAAGGAGTCAACAACTACAACTATACCTAACATAGAGCAGGGGAACGACAATGAGTCACAATAAAGAACCAGCCATAACAGTTCTGTTTCAAGATGCCAAACACATGAGGAAAAAAGGTAGCGCCAATAAAGGCACAAATTGAACAACCCCACCCAAAGGAAAGCTCCTTCAGAGATCCATCTGCCCCCAGTAACAGAATGGAGTAGATATTTTAACTGACACTCCAGAGTGTCCAAGAATCATGCAACCTACTCTCTAACAAAACAATTAAAGATTGATAATTCACCAATTTCATTGTGGAAAAGAGTAATTTCAAGATGGTTAAAGTAGCAACCAATTCACACAGCGTCTCGCCAAAGCCAAGCCATTTGAATCCATCCTTACAAATCCAAGGTGCTAATTGTATGTCTCAAGTTGTAATTTCTAGGTCAATACAAATAATTTATCTCTGGGTTTATCTTCTCAGCTCATGTAATAAGATATAAAATAACATGTAGTTACCACGTATTTGTGTATGCCAACAGCATAGTATATTCAAGGTGTGTTCTAATTTGTGCATGTTTGATCAATAGATGTTGTAGTTCTTTTATTCCCTATGCCTATATGTAGCCCTAAAGTGACCCCAATATGGGCTCACATCTGTCAAGGAGTGAGTTATCACCCCAGGCACAGCAGAGTTCCTCCCACATTATCACCAGATCTTACAGTTTCATTATTATAAAATTCATACCAGAGCTAAAATGGTTAGTAGAATATAATATAATAGAAAAGCAAATGGTATCCAGTGAGAACGAAATTTATTTGACATTTGCTTACAATTGTATTCCCTATTTATACAAAAGTAGGTAATTATTTACTGTTTTTACAAAAGTTAGTTTCCCTTGCAAATTAACTGAGCAATTATATGTAATTCTAAAGCTCTGAGGGGACAATTATTAAGTTCAAAACTTAGTTTCAAAATAATCACAAATTAACAATTCATTAACAAAATAGCACCAAATTAATTTGAGAGTGCCTGAAAATTAAAATAAAAATAAAAAGAGCCCTGAGTGACTCTACACCCCCCTATTGCATGGTTAAGGCTGTGGTAATAGTTGGACAGTAGGACCACACAACAACTTTTGGGCTTCTTTGATCATCTCTTTGGCCAATATGTCATCCCAGGATGAAACTTCTGCATAGTGAGGCCACCAGGTGACCTGCATTAATTCTTCCCATTGAGTGATGGTTTCACTGTGAAATTTGAAATATTTGAGCTCTGGTAGCCTCAAACTAATAGAGCAGTTTTGTTGCAACACATTTAACCTCTGAGTGAAGGGATTGTAGAAATGCTCATAAAGACAAAGGCCCCTGAGGGTGATGAGGAGCATCATCAAGGCGTAGGTGTCTGAGGTGTGTGCATCTTCCACACTAATTTTGGTATCAGGATAAAAGTGGAGGAAAACATCCCTGAGAGATCCCATACAGGTAGCATGGTCAACAAAGAGCAAGCAATACTTGTTTACTTGTTGCAGTGTCATTTCTTCAGGGTCTGTTATGCCAGCACACAGCATGGTAATGATCTTGATATGCTTGGTTACATCATAATAGCAAGTTATAGTCTTGGCTTTATTAGCTCACATCAAGTCACTGCTGGCTTGAAATAGAATGATGACACAAGGGTCTAGTGAATTGATGGTTCTATGAATTTTCTCTAGTTGGGTGGAGATAGGCTGGCCCTTCTGAAAAATATCCTTGATAGTTAGTTTTCCATCAATGTATACATGCTCAGTGTTACCACCTTCTAGCAATGTGTCACAGGTATCCTTATACTCCTTAGTCTGCATAGATCTGTTAACTTAAGAGGCAGTAGAGACCTAATTAATGTGGTCTGTGAGATGGGCAGAGACTTTCTTCTTTTCCTGGCACACTCTCTATGATGGCAGAATTAGCAGTGTCATCAAACAAGGCAGTGGGATGCAGAGAAGGACAAAGGACAAAGCTGGACTTGTTCAAAGGGAAGCTGTTCTGATTGTATCAGGGTAGTTAATCTTGGCATCCTTGATAGAATCCCAAAAAGCACTGGAGAGTCTGTGGCTCTGTAGATTTTCAATTTGAGTGGTGAAGAGATGAAGGTGGGCAGTGGTACATTCTACATCCAGGGTGAGTTGTCACCCTGGCAATAGTAGAAGTACAAGCTCTTCTTTAGTTAGCATTTTCATGAGGCAACATTTCATGAGGCCTAGGATATCATTGTTGCTGTTAGGCTTGACAATTTGATCAACTATCCCTGGTTTCTCTGCAAATTCTTCTAGGCAGTGCTCAATTGTTAAGATCCATTCATTATTGGTAAGAGACCAGGCAGGCATGAACTTGGGTGAGACTGTGACCCCTGAAAACTTTTCTAGGTTAACAGCTTCAATCAGGACTTTCGTCACCAGTGATACCTTGATTGCTGAGGAGGATAGGAGCACTTCCCCATGGTAAAATAGTTTGGGCGTTTTCATCATCTGCCCTAAGACAGTGATTGGGATGACTTTGCCATCCTTGGTGGCTTGTTGCTGGGTTTGTGTAAGTTTACTATACCTGCACTCTAGATAATTTAGCTGTTCCAGGTTGAATAAGATTTCCATACAGTTCAAGACATCATAGTGACCAACCAATTCAACAAACTGCTTAGTGGAGCCATATTCATGGTGTATGAGTCAACTTGTACATAGAGGTGCATACTCAGAGTTAAGAGAAGGGAACTTGGTCTCAGCAGTTGCTCCCCACATGTACTTTTTGAGGGTATCCAAGAAGATATTTAAGTTGGAAAAGGCAACTCCTAATTGGTTGACAATCATCTGTTGTGGGAGGCAACCAAGGGGTCCACTGGATCTGATGAAACAAGCATAAAATTTCTCAAAACATTCCATTGCTTTCTTATTCTTCCCAGGTGAGGCAGGCAATGAGCAAGAGTGGAGCAACCAATTCTTAACCTTCTAGGCTGCAGGACCAATAGAGTGTTCATGGGAGCACTGTTTTGCGAGTTTTTCTCTGGTGGCTTTATCCAAAGGCAGCTGAAGATGAGGATCAACTGTAAGGAAAGTGGTGAGAACCCACATGGCTCCATGAGATTGGATTGCTGGAGCAAAATTTTTTGAGAACATCTTTTCTGAGAAGTTCTGATGATCTTGTGTGTCATAGGACAGACATAACTCTGCAAGCATTCTCTTGACTGATCTATGATACTGGGATGTAGGGGTCTGAATGTTGATAGTAGGCCATTGTGTCTCCAAGCTGTGGTTGGCTTTCAGGTTTGCCCATACCTCATCAATTTCTTGCAGGGTAGCTGCAATTTGTGAAAACGCAAAACTGACATGAAGATCACAGACGTCAGAGCAAAGGCCAGGCGAGCTAATGTTGATTGACCTGAGTGATTGAGCCTGGATGCACATATCAATTATCAGATGAGTATCAACTGTGAGACAGTGTGTCAGAATTTTCTTGCACAAGAGCAGATCAGTGTAGATGATCTTGGTAGCCAAGATTATGTGAGTATTATACATACTTGTAGGCTGATAGGAGCTTTTGGACAGAACTGTGAAGTTCTCCATGTGAAAGTGCAAGCTTTCAACTTCATCTGGGATGGTATCCTGGTATTCTTCTTTTAAAAACATAACAAGGCATATCTTCTCCACTTTGGTGAGTCAATAGGCTATTTCAATCTTTTCCATGATTTGGGGGTGGTTTACCTCATTGACATGGAAAAAGTAGACGACTTGTAGGTTGTCAAAATCAATGTTAACACATTCAAACTTCTTTATCTTCTCTTTACTGTTCAAAAACTGGCACAGGTGAGACAAATTGAAGTCGTCATCAAACATAGTGTGAACAGTACTTCACCAGTAAGGTTGTGCCATACCAGCTAACATCTTAGAATCATAGCAGATAATTGTGTTGATCTGTGGTCTATGCTCTGCATCTATGGCAAAGGGAATCAAGTTGACTGAACAAGTTAGATCCTTAGTGTTAAATGTTGATCACAACCTGTTCTTCATTTCTTCTGATATATTATCTCTGACTAAATGGACTGCTTTCTGAGTAGCAATAAAATACGGATGTAAGATCTCATCTCCAACCTTAGACGTTTTGGCTTTACATTCCTCAGCTTTGTGGGACCTAATAATAGCTGAGTCATGGGAGGAAGGACTGGGACTAGGAGGGGGTTTTAAGTCAACACAGGGCGAGGTTATGTTAGACAGCTGGGCAAAAAGCACTCTATGCTCCTCAGATTCACGCACAGAGAGTTGTCTCCATGCATAGTCATCTGAGGTCCACTCCCACTCAGAGAGTTGTCTGTGAGCATAGTTGCAGGAAGTCTGCTCCCAAGGAGAGAGTTGTCTCCCCTCATAGTCATGGCTGCTATGGGTGTCTTCTGCTGGGTGCTCTTGTTTCTTCATCTGATCATCTCAGCATTGTTGATCACTTTGTTTCATCTTGTGGATTGATTTGTCTTCATACTCAGCACCTTGTTGGTGGTTGGTTCTTGTTCATTTCATAGTTACTAAACAAAGATATAAGATTAAGGTTCCACTCCTGGGTATTTAAATGGTCTAAATATCTCTGATCTCTAGCTTTTCACTTAGGCAAAATATGAGTAGCTATAGTGTTGCTACTATTACTGAGGTTACTATCATACTCAACCTGTGTAAGATCATCTTCCTCACATTCAGTGAGGTTATCATAATACTCTATCTCATCAACAAGAGAAAACTCATTATTATTGTTGATGACTGCATTTTGTATATCCTTGATTGTTCATCTAAGTTGCTGAAAATGGGTGACTTTCCCATTATCTAATAAATACCAGTGGTGATCTAACACCTTGACTATTTTAAAAGACACTTGCCAATTAGTGGCAAGTTTTTGTACCTGGTTAGTGTCAGTGACCTGATGAGGAAAGTAAGCAAATACAGAATCTCCAATTTTGTGGGGTTTGTCATACAGCTTTTTATCAAAATTTCTTTTCTGGCAAATAACAGACTGATTGGTATTCTGGCAGATAGAAAGGTGTACTTCCTGGAATTCTTTCAGCATCTGGTTCACAAAATTCTCCAAGGTGGGCTCATTGTAGTCTGGGACATGATTGACAAAGGAGTGCTGGCTTCATGGCCAAACATGGCTTTGAACAGGCTCACTTTGGTGGTGGAGTGCACAGTGGTATTGTAAAAGAATTCAACCACTTTGATAATGTGTCTCCAGTTTCGACCAGTGGCATGGGCTAGAGCAACTCAGATCAGTTTGATGATGGCGCAGTTCAGTTGCTCAACAACAGTGGTAAACTCATGTATGATCTCAAGTTCTTTCATGAGAGTGGACATTAAAGAATTCTCGAACTGAGGACTGTGGTCAGAGACCAAACACTCCATATGCCCAAGCTTAAGGATCCAGTCTTTCACAATTCTTTTGCCAATGACTTCAGTGGTGGTATTGTCAAAAGGAATGAGACGTGCATACTTAGTAAAGTGGTCTATCAAGACCAAAAGATATTGGAATCCTTGCTCATCCCTAGATAGTTTGGCAACTTGACTATGGAGCTCAGCTCTCTGCTCCAGAAAGTGTCTGGACCTTGAAGCAGACATGCTTCACACTTATCAATCAGGTCTTGTACTGTGGCTTGATTACTGATGGTAACATAATGAGCATTGAATGTTCTTTCTGTCTGGATGATCCCAAGGTGACCACGTTCATGGATCTTCTGGACCAGACCTTGCTTAAAATACTCTGGGATTGCCAGGTGGTTGTTCCAACTATGTGCTTAGAGGAGGCCAGCTTTGGTAATCTTCCAATGATAGCATTGAAAGTACCTCTTAGCAAAGTTGCTGATAGCACAGTCAGAGTGCTTGATCTTGAAGATAATTTCAGACAAGACTTTGTCATGTAATTGATGGTTGGCAATTTCCTTTTCTGAAATCTCTTCCTTCACCATAATAGGGAGGATTGTGTTCCCATTCTGGTCTGCATTGATATCCGGGAGGAGCTTGTGCTCACAAGCTGGGATGAATCCAAATGGCGTTCTTTCACCTGGCAGCTTTCACAGGTCTCTCTAGTAGCTTGGCAGAGTGGTGAAATAATCAGCATTGAGATGCAATCTTCCAGGACAATTGGTGATCATAAAAGAGAAGTCATTAAGTACTCCAACCATCAGGCGACAATATTTGACTTGTTGCCTGAGAATTTTTTGAGCAACACTAGTGTGGAGTTGTTGGTGCAAACAACAAATTGATGACCTAAGATGAAGAATCAAAACTTCTTCAGACTCTCAACGAGTGCTAGCATTTCTGATTTTGTTGCTCTGTAGTTCAGTTCAGCATTGCAGAGCTTCTGGCTGAAATATTGGACCAGGCATTCCTGACTGGTGATCACTTCGCTGAGCACACCACTGATGGCAACTGAACTTGTGTCATAATCAACAATAAACTCTTTCATGTAGTCTGGCATGTTCAGACTAGGGATCCATCTGAGCTCTCACTTCACAGCATCCAGCTCTTCTTGTTCTGCCCAAGTCCAACAAAATTCAGTATTTTTCCATAGTAGATTAGAGATATGCTTGGTTCAGTTGGCTAGTTCAGAGATAAAAGAGCCATAATAGTTAAGAAAGCCCATCAGGCATTGGACGTCCTTATGTGAGCATGGAGTCTCAATTCAATTGAGATGGTCTTTCACAATGTTTTTAATTGATATCCTTCCAGGTTCAATTACTCTTCCTAAGAAGGTAACTTGGGGCAAAATGAGTGAACACTTACTTCAATTTACTTGGACCCAGTTTATCTAAATGATCAGAGAATGTGTGCCCAGCAACGAGAATATTGTCCACATATGCAGTGATCCCAGGTTTGAGAATGTTAGCACCATTCTGTAGGACATGTGTGACATAATGCTCAAAGGTGGCTGGAGTGTTGCAAAGCCCAAAGGCCATGTACTTCCACTTGAAGAGGCAATAAGGCATAATAAAAGCAGTTTTTGGAATGTTGGCAAGTTTCATCAGTATCTGCCAATAAGCTTTACAGAGATCCAAGCACGCAAATAGCTTGTACTTGCTGGCATCATAGAGCAGGTCCTCAATGCAAGGTAACAGATATGCATCCTTGACTGTAACATCATTTAATTGTCAAAAATTGACGCAAAGGCAGTACTTCTCTCCTTGAGGGATGAATACCATAGGTGCAGCATATGGACTATTGCTATTCTGTATGATCCTGCTTTCAATGAGATTGCTAAGGATCTGTTCATACTCCTTTCTTAGATTCTCAGGTACCCTCCAAACTGGCAACCAAATGGGGCAATCACTCTTTGTCTTGATTGTGTGTTGTCCCTTTCCAACACTAATTAAACACATTGTGATGTTGGTGCAAGAGGGCAGAGAGCACATCACGTTCTTGTGGACTTATGTGTCCATGAGTTTTCTCATTTACAACTGGGATCCAAACTGGATCACTTGGTTCACTTAGATCATGAATTGCAGTAAGAACAGGCAGACAGGCTGCAGCTCTGAGTTCAAGTCAGACTGGCATCATGACAATTGATGTCTTTGTGGGATCCATTCAGATCAGGCGTGCAGAACTATTGAGCACAGTAACATGAGTCTTTCCACAAGAAACATGACAAAGGTCTGGAGAAAGATGTAGACTGTGAAGGCATTTTCCCCTTTGTCCAGAGATCCTGACGTCCCCCTCATAAGGAGAGCTCATAGAGACAGCAACTTGGTGCCAGTGCCATGGCTCCATGACGATAGTATCAGTTAGAGTTAACAAGATTTCTTGGTTACAGGTAGTAGTCAGCACCTCCTGTGGCTTGCTTTCACAAATAGAGAGAGTGTTGGTTCCATAATCAATTAGGCATGCATTTCTCTCAAGGAAATCATTCCCAATGATGACATCATACACCAGAGGCCGATTTCAGGTATCAACCACAATGAGGCCATGCAAAAACATTCTTGATGGATGCGCAACTCGAGATTTTTAATCTGGCCCTTCAGCAAAATAGTATTTCCTGAAGTGTCCAATAAATGATTTGTGGAAGGTAACAGATCTTCTCTCTGTAGGCAAAGCTTGTCACAACAGGTGTTGCTGGTAATTGATACAGAAGCTCCTGTATCAATGGTGGCATTAATTAGCAGTCTTTTCATGTCCACAGGGATGATGTTAGTGCATAGCAATGAACTTATCACCAAAACATCATGTGCATGGTTTTCATGAGGTGGTGCTTCAACTAATTTAAATGGTTGACAGACTTGACCAGGGTATTGGGAGTACACACTTTAACAGAAGGCTCATCAATGATGATACCATCCCCATTTGCAACTAGGTGGATAACTGCCCCACTCTGGGTATGAATGTGAGCTGACTGTCTTTCAGTGTCTGTCTTTTTCTGCACTGTAGCAGAACTTGATGAGGTTAATGACCTAGTTGTGGGTTGACCCGTCTTCAGGTCACCAGCATCTCTCTTGATGCACATAGTATTCTGAAGCATATAAACAATGCTAATTGCCTTCTTAATAATATAGTTCAAATCATCTTCCAGATCACATTTAAGTTCAAGGTGGCTCCTGATGGTAGAAGGAAATCCCCGACAAATGTAAGAGAAGAGATCATGTCTTGAGTATTCTGGAGTGAGTTTACTCAGGCAAAAGAGTCTATTGACTTGCCTAATGTAGGTTCTCACATCATCTCAATTCTTGAAGGAAAGATCACATAAGAGAGTCTTATATTGCTGTTGATGTGAGATGCTTTGTAGTGGTCCTCAAAGTGACCAATAAGTAACTGGTAATTTGTCTTAACTGACCTATCCAGCATCATATACTGGTTGTATGTGAGGCCTTGAAGGAACATGGGAAATTGTGAGGCAGCAGCGTCTTGAGTGGTTTTGTACTGCTTTATTGTAAGCTTGAACAGAAAGAGCCACTCATTGAATGACTGTGAAATTTCATCTATTTTGCCAGTGAATTTAGGCAATACTGAGTGTTGATTGAAAAGATTTGATTGTTTGTTCCCTGGTGCTTCAGTGGGCAAAATGGATTGTGTGAAGTGTGGTCCACAAGTTGTCATAGACCCAATAGGGTCCCTTGGAGAAGAAGGTGGAAAAATCATGGTAGTGGGAGTAACTGAGATGTTTATGGGTGCCAGAGGCACAACTGTTATGCTTGGGGCACAAGAACTTGGGGGAGCTACTGTAAAAGGTAATGATGGGGGTAATGAATGGTGGCATAGCAGGGGACGGAGTAGCTGCTGAAAAATCAGTAGAAAAGGCGGCTGATGTAACTGTTGAGAACCTTTCCAAAAGAGCATCAAGAGCTTTGTCCAAAAGAGCATGAGTCACATACTCAGGCTCCTCTGGGGGAGTCAGAGGGGGTGTGGAATTCTTCCTGAATTTGCATCTCTAAGGCTGAGATGGTGTTGAGCAGGCATCTCTCACACTGCCAAGCAGTGGTGGCTTGTTGTCTCATTTCAGCTTGTAGGGCGTCAAAGCAGGCTTTGTAGGAATGACGCTGTGAGATTTGTTCAGCTAGAGCTTCTCTGAGTTGTTGAACATCGTGTGGTGGTGACTTAGAGTGAGGCAACAGTGGTGTATACATAAGAAACAGATTAGACAAAGTGGCAAGAAAGGGGGTTTCTTGTGACAAAATTTCAGAGGGTGTGGATGATCCAGAAACAGGTTTAGTAGAACAACAACAAAATTAAGAACAGCANAAATGGATTGTGTGAAGTGTGGTCCACAAGTTGTCATAGACCCAATAGGGTCCCTTGGAGAAGAAGGTGGAAAAATCATGGTAGTGGGAGTAACTGAGATGTTTATGGGTGCCAGAGGCACAACTGTTATGCTTGGGGCACAAGAACTTGGCGTAGCTACTGTGGTTAGCATTGCAACTTGAGAAAGGGTAGACTGAGTGAAGGTAGGTGCTCCACTTGTAAAAGAGGTAATGGGGGTAATGAATGGTGGCATCACAGGGGACAGAGTAGGTGCTGACAAAGCATTAGAAAAGTGGGCAGACATTGCCTGTGATGTAACTGTTGAGAACCTTTCCAAAAGAGCATCAAGAGCTTTGTCCAAAAGAGCATGAGTCACATACTCAGGCTCCTCTGGGGGAGTCAGAGGGGGTGTGTAATTCTTCCTGAATTTGCATCTCTAAGGCTGAGATTGAGTTGAGCAGGCATCTCTCACACTGCCAAGCAGTGGTGGCTTGTTGTCTCATTTCAGCTTGTAGGGCGTCAAAGCAGGCTTTGTAGGAATGACGCTGTGAGATTTGTTCAGCTAGAGCTTCTCTGAGTTGTTGAACCTTGGGTGTTGGTGACTTAGAGTGAGGCAACAGTGGTGTATACATAAGAAACAGATTAGACAAAGTGGCAAGAAAGGGGGTTTCTTGTGACAAAATTTCAGAGGGTGTGGATATACCAGAAACAGGTTTAGTAAAACAACAACAGAATTAAGTCCAGTGGTGTGAGGGACAGTGTCCAAGCTGCCAGTGCTCACACAGGGAAACCCTGAGTGGGAGTCCCATTAAGAGAATTAGAAAAACCCATCTCCATAAGAACAAAAATAATTAAACAAGTAAAAGTAAAGTAGAAGAAAAAGGTTCCAATAACAATTCCAATAATGTAGGAGAAGCATCCAACTGTGTAGAAGAAATAAAAGCAATTAACAGATGGTAGCAGGGCATAGGTACACAATCCAAATTCTAGAAGAATGAGACTAACCAAAATAGCACTAATGTAGCATAATCCAAAGAAATTGCTGCTAATGAAGAAAGAAGAACAGATGATTAGTCAAAACTAAGATCAAATGATTATTTAGAAAAACAATTTAAGTTTAATTATCAGAAATTATCTTTGTAAAAATGCAACCAAGTAATAACATAGCAAATTAGTACTTGTCATCAAATTTGACAAAACAAAGGGGGCGATTTTGCTTCCACTATTTTCAGCCATTTTGGCAGACAAATTAAATTTGAATTTCAAACAACAGGTACTTTTTCAAGTTAACTATAAATAGAGTGTAAATCAATTTGGAAATTGTTGAAGTAAATTCTTTGAAAATCTTATTCTTAGATTTTGTATCAGTTTGAATATTTAATACAGAATGTCAAGCTAAACAGTAAATGCAGTAGTAGTGGTTTGGAAACATATCAGGAGTGACTCAAGGGTCCTTGATCCAAACCATGAACCTGCATTTACATTAGGTGTATGAATAGGAGTTTTTCTCCTCTTAACTAGCTAGCTATTGATTTGATCCTTCACATGTAATCAATAATCAACATCAGTAAGAAAGGGCTGGATAGCCCAACATAGGTTATACATATTATGTAATAGACTTAGGTGACCTATAATAGACATGTAATAGACTTAGGTGACCTATAATAGACTGATAAAGCAACTAAGCATGTATTATGTTATTTATATGTAAGTTAGGAAGCAGTAAGTTATTAAGTAAGTTAATTATTTTAACTTAATTAAAGCCAATAGCTTTTGGTAATGGCTAAAGTAATAATTATTAAGCAGCTAGTGACATTGCAAGGTTGTGAAGTGAATTAAGTACACAATTCAAATTGAGTTCAGCTGTGGAAACACAAATGAAAAGATGCAGAGATCAGAGTTGGCCAGAGGCCACAGGAAAATCATCTATGGAGCAGAGCTATGATGGCGGAGTACCTAAATAGTATTCAGTTATTTTAGTTATAAGAAGGATAACAGAAATATATACATGAAATAGCTAATGTGAGTACATCCCTACCTGGGCCAAAACAGGCACAAACAAAACAACCCCCACCCCAAGGAGAGCACATTCAGAGACAGATGCAGCATCCCCCATAGAATTGGAAACCCTACAAATTTCACCAGAAACAGGATCTAATGAAGTCCTAAATATCCTACGCCAAACAAATGAAACTGAAACATTGTTGAGAACTGAGATACAACTAGAAAAAGAAAATGAGAATGCACTAAGCAAATTGAGAATCAAAATGGACAATCATTTGTATAACCAAAGCGACAATTTCCAGAGAAAGATTAAAGCACTAACAAATCAGCTGGCACAGTCAAACAAAGCTTTTCAAGAACAGAACCAGAAATGGGAGAAGATATACCAGCAGTTGGAAGATGCAAATAGGCAATTAATCCTTTATAATGATATTCAAGCTCAAGAGATAAAACAGCTTAAAGACAAACTTAGATCAACAGAGTTGGACAGAGATGAAGACCACAAAAATCAGAAGAGAGAGAGGATCTGAGATGGAAGTTGAAAAAATTATGAGAAGACAAAGACAAAATCTGAAAGCAACAGCAAGATACAAAAGAACAATCAAACAGAGAGAGGAAAGGAGCTTACAAGCATCACCCACGAATTTTAAAAAACATTTCAGAGAAATAGAGGAAGAACAAGAAGAAGAGAAAAGGAAAATCATCAACAAGATAATGAGAGTGGTGACAAGTCAACTCACAATTAGTGAACAAACAACTAGACAAAAGAAACTGATGTATGAAGACTCAATGCTACCAGAAAATAGTCATAGTGATACAATACCATGTAAGGCAATTCATCCAAAATTTAATGGGAAAGTGGACAGATACAATCCGACATTTCTGGAATGGCTACAAATGTTCAAGATTATGATGGTGGAGAGGAAAGTGAACCAGAGGGCAGCAGCTACAAGGTTCCCACTATACTTAACAGGGGCAGCCTCTCAACTAGTCAGAGCGCCAACTCAAAAAAACTGAGCACTGAAACTATTAATCAGAGACTTTGTAGATTACTACAAAAATGAAAGTTTTAAAAACCAATATCAAATTATACTAAATTCTACAAAAATGTGGAAGACAGATGATATCTGAAATTACATCCAATAGATAGAAGAATTACTGACACTCAGTTCAAGGGAAAGTACATATTCCAAGTATTACCTCTTTTCTCATATCTGCAAAGGTATGCCAGAGAACATTCATACGCAATTCAAGATTAAGTGCAATGTAGATGACAAACTGGAGAAAATGATCAGGAAAGCTGTAGACATACAGGCAACAATAGAGAATAATGCTCGCATCTACAAAAAGGCAATATGGAATAAAGAAAAGCCATCAGAATGGAGAAACAACTACAAAACGCAGATAGGGAACACCAAGGCATACAAGGAGAAGAAAGCAGAAAAATTCATCAAAATAAAAAACAAGGATGGGAAATCCAAAAAGGTAAGAGAAAGAGACATAAAATGCTATGCCTGTGGACAAAAGGGTCACAGGAAGGATGAATGCAAAAAACAAATCAATATGATCAGAGAAGAAGAAGCATATTATGACGACGAAGACATAATCAAATCAGAATCAGAATTGGTAGAGGACCCCCAAACAGAGGAAGAATCGGAAAACTAGTCAGAGCCCTAACTCAAAAAAACTGAGCACCGATAATGATCATGATAAATCTGGATAACATTAACACAATAATGATAATGATAAATGGGATCTTTACAAAAGCAATGATTGATACAGGAGCAGTAACATCAATAATAACAGAAGAGTGCACAATGAAACTGGGATTTAAATGAAATGACCTACAGTGTTCAAACAAGAGACTAATTAATGCATCTGCAGAGTACATAGATACAAAAGGCAAGATTGAGGCAGTACAGATGAGGATCGCAAACACAACTTTTGAGCAAACATTAGTGGTAATAGATACCCACAATAACTTACTGCCCTATAAGGTAATATTAGGTGACGATTTCCTGACAAAAAACAGATGTGTAATAAATTACACTGACAGAACAATCAAAGTACGGGAAGAGGAAATCAAAATCAAAGAATAAGAAGGAAAGCCGTCAATGATAGTCTTCGAACTTGAAGAAGACATAAAATTGCAACTGTATCAATGGAGTGTGAATGGAGTGAAAACAGAGGATTTGATAACAGCAGATATAATGATTTACAACAACAAAGCGATAAATTCGAAGAGAGTGTCAATGCTGTCAAGCATATGTGGATAAAAAATGGCAGAAGAAAAGTCCCAATACTCAATGCAATGAATCAGAACATCAATGTGAAAAAACAAATGTACGAAAATTCGGACAATATGTCAGATCTAGCATCAAAGCTATTTGGAGAGCAATTGAGGACATTGATGAGCAGAATAGTTTGTATGGTCGACTTGAGGACTTACAAACAAAAACAGGAGGTACTCCACACTGCTGACTCAAGGGCAAGTGGACAAAAACCATCAATGAAGCAAGTACTCCCCATGGCCAACTCAAGGGCAGAGGGATGAAAGCCAAAGAAGAAGACCAGTATAAAATACCCGAATTAGTGGAAGAGGAATACCAACACCTAAACGCCGCACAATTACAACAACTTCGAGAGGTGCTAGAGAAACACAAATGAATATTCAATTATGGAGAAATAAGTGTAGGACAGGCAATTGGCGAAACACACAAGATCATCACAACAACAAACAAACTGATAAAACTGCTGGTAAGTCAAGTGCCAGAGCAGTTGAAGGACGAATACAACAGGATACTCAATGAATTGATTGATAACAAAATAATACGACCTAGTGAAAGCCCATATGCCGCACCTACAGTATTTGTGAAACAGGGAGACAAACACAGGCTATGCATAGACTTCAGGAAGTTAAATGAAGTAACAAAGAAAGATTCATATCCACTGCCAAGGATAGAGGACATGCTATATGAAGTGAGCAAACACAAGTATTTCATGTCAATAGACTTATGCAAAGCATATTGGCAGGTGAGAATGGAGGAGGAAGACATAGAAAAAACAGTGTTCATAACTTCCTATGGTCTATATGAATGGATATATATGGCGTTTGGTCTCTGCAATGCCCCCACAACACTTCAAAGATACATAATGAAAGTATTGAAAAACAAGAAACACAAGATGGAAGATGGGGTGAATGCATACATCAACAACATCATTTTGATGAGCAACACAATTGAGGAACATCTACAGAAACTGGAATGAACATTATTGATCCTTCAAAAAGCTGGCCTGAGAATTAACAGAAACAAGTGCAACATCTTAAAGGAAAAAATCATATTCTTAGGACAAGTCATTGAAAAAGGGCAAATATGCATGAAAGATAATGCATGAGACATGATCAGGAGAATAGAGAAACCAAACAATAAGAAGGACATCTAAAGAATAATGGGCTTCTTCAATTATTACAGGACATTCATCCCCAACATCACAGGAAAGACTGCCAAGATGACACAACTGATGAGTAAGTCAGTACCATTTATATGGACATGGCAGGAGCAGGAGGAGCTAGACGGAATAAAAGAGGAACTAACAAAATTGCCATCACTAAACACGCCTAATTACAATGAGACATTTATACTAGACTGCAATGCCAGCAAGGTAGAGATCAGAGCAATGCTGGGACAAATAAAAGATGACAAGGAGTTGCCCATTCAAATCTTTATTCACAAGTTGAAACCAAGCAAGGAGAACTATGGGTCAACAAAATTGGAGATGCTGGCACTGATTGAGAGCATTAAAAAGTTCAGACACTTCCTAATAGGATGACAATTTAGAGTGTGCACTGATAACAGTGGATTGGCATGGCTTAAGAAGTTTTCAGGAGATAAATCACAAATAGTTTCAAGATGGATTGAATACTTAAATGATTTTACCTTCATGATTGATCACCAAAGAGGGACATTGTACATGAACACCAACTTTTGGATGGTGCTTCCTGAGTATCAGAGAGATGCAACCAAGGAAGATGCAGAGAGGAAGCAGTTCCAATTCCTAGCACATGCAGAGTACAAAAGACTTCCAGTGATGAATGTTGATAAAAAGGGACAAGCAGTGCTACCAATCGCAATAAAAGAAGAGATATCAGAATTTAAAATCATAGAAAAACAGAAGGATGACGTGATACTAAGCAAAAT
>CABFPE010000016.1:2198154-2215582 GCA_900660155.1 Hofstenia miamia | reverse complement strand
GTGCTACTACAATGGAGGATACTGAAGAATGTAAAGATCACCAAGATTTTCCTGCACAAATATAAGACTTATGTGAACAAAAAAAGATACGAAAGCAATAGTTGAATGGGATGATTACAGAAAATGAAGAGATATAAATTAACAATCAAAATAAGGAAAGTGTATATGTTGAAAGAGTGATAACTCCTTATACATGCAAGGAGAACTGATTCACAAACAACTAAATGAACTGAGAGAAGAAATTGACAAACACACAACTAAGGCAATCATGTTATTTTCAGGAGTAAATGACGTGGTGTGGTTGGATTTATGGGATAAAGAATACTACTTTAATGATGTCATGAAAAAGATGGCAATAGTAACAATGATGAGGCTGAACAAGAACAATCTGACAACCATAACTGAAGAAAAAGTAAGAGAAAACATAAGTTTCTTTTACAAAGATGTGGTGAACACAGGGAGCCTCAGGAAAGTGTTTACATTCTTCTATCCAAACACAACAGTATGGGAAGAAATGGCGCACACAAGTAGAGCAGATGCGCAGATGACATTAATGATAGCAATAAAGGGAATCCACCTATATAAGAAATTCTATGAAATCTTTTCAGAAAAAATGAACAAGCTCAGAGAAATAATGGCAATATCAGAAAATATCAAAGAGGAAAAATTCCTCTGATATCATAGCATGGTAACAACAGAGAGAGAAGTGGTACTAAAAATGACCAAACAACCAGAATTTGCAATGACAAGCTGGAGTGATCCCCAAGCAGAAACATTAATCAAAAAGGCAGATGAGTTAGTCCATGGAGAGCACACAGTGCTGAAAATAATGCAAGCTGAGGAGGGCGTGTAGCATAATCCAAAGAAATTGCTGCTCATGAAGAAAGAAAAACAGATGATTAGTCAAAACTAAGATTGAATGATTATTTAGAAAAACAATTTAAGTTAAATTATCAGAAATTATCTTTGTAAAAATGCAACCAAGTAATAATATAGCAAATTAGTACTTGTTGTCAAATTTGACAAAACAAAGGGCATGCTTTCGCTTCCATTATTTTCAGCCATTTTGGCAGATGAATTAAATTTGAATTTTGAATGACAGGTACTTTTTCAAGTTAACTATAAATAGAGTGTAAATCAAATTGGAAATTGTTGAAGTAAATTCTTTGAAAATCTTATTCTTAGATTTTATATAGGTTTGATTATTTAATACAGAATGTCAAGCTAAGTGGTAAATGCAGTAGTAGTGGTTTGGAAACACATCAGGAGCAACTTGAGGGTCTTTGATCCAAACCATGAACCTGCATTTACATTAGGTGTATGAATAGGAGTTTTTCTCCTTTTAGCTGGCTATTGTTTCAATCATTCACATGTAATAAATAATCAACATTGGTAAGAAAGGGCTGGATAGCCCAACATAGGTTAAAAATATTTTATGTAATAGACTTAGGTGACCTGTAATAGACCAATAAAGCAACCAAGCATATATTCTGTTATTTATATGTAAAGTAGGAAGTTGCAAGTTATTAAGTAACTTAATTAATTTAACTTAATTAAAACCAATAGTTTTTGGTAATGGCTAAAGTGATAATTATTAAGCAGCTAGTGACATTGCAAGGTTGTGAAGTGAATTAAGTACATGATACAAATTGAGTTTAAGTCAGTTATGATTTACATTGAGAACTACACTGAGCTAGGATAGGGAACCCATAAGAACTCTGTTGAGCTGAGGTTTGAAGCCACCTAGATTGGCTGTGGAAACACAAATGAAAAGATGCAGAGATCAGAGTTGGCCAGAGGCCATAGGAACATCATCTACAGAGCAGAGCTATGATGGCAGNATAACACTTTTGTTTCACTTCACAATCACCAAGTGAAAAACGGGCGGCTGCTTTGGTAGGCACACAAACTTCATGACTGGAGTACATCTCCAAACGTCAATCCATCTGCACACAGTAACAGAATGGAGTAGATAGTTTAACTGACACTCCTGAGGTTCCAAGAATCACGTCAGGGTCACCATGTAGAATCGCGGGGTGCGTCTAGCAGCCCAAGTGGTATGAAGGTTGCAGAAGATTACTATTGCCGAGATCAACCCACTCTCTAACAAAACAAATGAAGATTGGTAATTTGCCAATTTCATTGTAGAAAAAAGTAATTTCAAAACAGTTAAAGTAGCAACCAATTCACATGGCATCTTGCCAAAGCCAAGCCATTAGAATCCATCCTTACAAATCCAAGGTGATAATTGTGTGTCTCAAGTTGTAATTTCTAGCTCAATACAAATAATTTATCTCCGGGTTTATCTTCTCAGCTCATGTAATAAGATATAAAATAACGTGTAGTTACCACATATTCGTGTACGCCAATGGCATAGTATATTCGATGTGTGTTCTAATTTGTGCATGTTTGATCAATAGATGTTGTAGTTCTTTTATTCCCTATGCCTATATGTAGCCCTAAAGTGACCCCAATATGGGCTCACATCTGTCAAGGAGTGAGTTATCACCCCAGGCACAGCAGAGTTCCTCCCACATTATCACCAGATCTTACAGTTTCATTATTATAAAATTCATACCAGAGCTAAAATGGTTAGTAGAATATAATATAATAGAAAAGCAAATGGTATCCAGTGAGAACGAAATTTATTTGACATTTGCTTACAATTGTATTCCCTATTTATACAAAAGTAGGTAAATATTACTGTTTTTACAAAAGTTAGTTTCCCTTGCAAATTAACTGAGCAATTATATGTAATTAAAATTTTCCATTCTGAAGTGGAGGTTAACAACATCCTCTGGTATCTCATCCTGATACTACTCTTTGACATGATACTCCTCTTTCCATGATCTTAGGTTGGTTGATCTCACCAACTCAGAAGAAATATACAACAAGTAAATTCTCAAAATCAATGATAATGCACTCAAATTTTTGGATGACTCACTTGTTCTTGAGGAACTGGCACAGGTGCAAAATATTAAAGTCTTTGTCAAACATACTGTGGACTGTGCTCTGCCAATAAGGTCTCTTTAATCCTCTATGCATTTTAGAGTCATAGCATATAATAGTGTTAACCTTTGGCCTAAGCTCTGCATTGATGACAAAGGGGATAATGTCCACTGAGCATGTGAGGTTCTTTGTTTTGTAAGTCCAGCATAGTTTATTCCTCATTTCTTCCAACAGGTTGTCACACACAAAACTAACTGCTTTGGGGATTGCAATAAAGTATGAATGTAGTGTTTCATCTCCTTCCTTAGAAACCTTAAGCTGCTGTTCCTCATTTCTCTGTGACCTAACACCAGTAGAAATGTATGAAGGGCCAGGACTAGAGGGGGTTATTGAGTCACTGTGAGGTGTTTGTGTGTTAGTACTTAATTTAGCAAAAGGCACTCTGTATTTACTTGACTCCTCAGATTCTGAAGGGGCAATTTGTCGCCCCAAGTAGTTGTCCAAGGTCTGCTTCTGAGGGACTATTTCTCACTGAAAGTAGTCTGCTACTTGAGTCCTCCTGCGTCCTTCCTTGCTTCTTGGATACACTCTCCTCTTCTTGGTGAGGAGTGTTCTCTTGGCTTCATTCATCACCAGGGGTTGTGTCTTTGCCTCACTTGTCTCCTTGTGTGCAGCTGATTCTCAGTTCTTTTCATCTGATATGGCTTAGTTTCCTAAACATAAAGATTAATTAAGTTCCCAATCTTGGGTATTTAAATGTTCTAAATACTCTTGGTCCCTAACTTTACATCTAGGCAAAATGCAAGTAGCAGTAATGTTGCTACTATTACCAGGATTAGTGCCATACTCTACCTCAAAGAGGTAGTCCTTCTCACATTCAGTGAGGTTAGTATAATTCTCAAGTTCATTTACTCTGTTGTTGACAAGTGAAAATTCACTATTAGGGTCAATGATGATATTACTAATATCCTTAATAGTTTGTTTGAGTTGTTGAAAGTGGGCAACTCTCCCATTATTTAATAAATATTGATGGTGATCTAACTCCTTTTTAATGGTAAATGGGCCTTGCCAATTGGTGGCAAGCTTCTGCACTTGATTTCCTCAGTGATCTGGCAAAGAAAATATGCAAAAACTTTGTCCCCAACCTTGTGAGGTTCACCATACAACTTATGATTGAAATTCCACTTTTGATGGATAACAGATTGATTGGTATTCTAATAGATAGTTAAATGTATCTCTTGAAATTCAAGTAAAATATGATTCACAAAATTCTCTAATGTAGGTTTGTTATAATCCAGAAACAAACATGGCCTTAAAAGAGCTGACCTTAGTAGTTGTATGGACAGCAGTGTTATAAAAGTACTCCACTGCCTCAATGATGTGTTTCCAGTTCCTGCCAGCTGCTCAGGCAAGGGCAACTTGGATTAGCTTAATAACAGTGTGATTAAGTCTTTTGACAACTCCATTGGACTGTGGATGGTAGGCAGTGGTAAATTCATGTAGTATTTTGAGTTCCCTCATCAAGGTTTCCATGAGATGATTTTTGAATTGAGGGCTGAGTTCTGAAATTAGGCACTCCATGGGCCCAAACTTGAGAACCCATTCCTTAACCAATTTCTCTCCAATAACCTTGGTGGTGGTGCTGTTGAGGGGGATGAGTTGAGTGTATTTAGTGAAATGGTCAATAATCATGACACTGGTACCACTCCTCATTGTGAGAGAGTTTCTCTATGTCCATATGTACAACTTCATCTGTGTGCTCCACAGCTCTGCTGTGCAGCTCAGCTCACTGCTCTGGAAAATGTCTGGCTCCTTGCAACAGACAAGTGGTGCATTTATAAATTATGTCCTGCACCACAGCTCTGATACCAATAGTAACATATCTTGCATTAAATCTTTGCTCAGTTTGAATGATGCCTAGATGGCCTTTCTCATGAATTTTCCATACTAGATCTCTGTGGAAATATTTGGGGACTGCTAGTCAACTATTTTGGCTCTGTGTATAGAGTAGGCCTGCATCAGTAAGTTTCTAGTTATAGTGCCAGAAATATCTGTTAGTGATGGGACTCAGTATATAGTTGTCATTGTTCAGCTTGGCAATGATCTCACTTAATACTTTATCATGACATTGGTGATGTATGATTTCTGTTTTAGTAATTTCTTCCTTCACCAAAATAGGGAGGATCTCATTTCCATTCTGGTCTGCATTAATCTCAGGCAGACACTCGTAGTTGCTGAACAGGATAAATCTGAACAGTGTTTTCTCTCCAGGTGGCTTGCAGAGATTGCACTCATAACTCAGGAGAGCAGTCCAGTAATCTGCGTTGTTGTGCAGACTCCCTGGACAATGTTTGATAGAAAGAGTAAAATCATTCAGATACTCTATTCATCAGGCAACAATGTTAGATCACATGGCTGTGGTAGAGTAGATAAATCACACTGGTAAGGGTAACACAGTTACTTGCAGATGCCAGAGGCAAAACAGTCACACTCAGCACAGATGAAATTGGAGTGGCAATCATAGTTAGCTTGGGAGGCTGAGTCAAGACTGACTGTGTGAAGGTGGGCTCTCCATTTGTAAAAGAAGTAACAGGAGTAGCAAATTACAGCATAATTGGTGTGGAAGTAGAGACAATGGGGCTGCCCAGAAGGCAGGCAGAAATCATTTCAGAGATTTGCTCTGACAGATGTTCAGAGAAATTGTCTAATGCATCCTGTAGAACACTGTGAGTAATATACTCAGAAGGGCTTGACTGGGGAGGTATTGAACTAGGCAGGCTGCTTTGGCACAGCAGAGAAGTAGGCAAAGGCATTGCCAAGGTCTAAAGTTGGATCTCCAGAGCATTAATTGAATTGATGAAATGATGCTCCCTCAGTTGAGCATCTTGGGCATGCTCTTACATTTCAGCTTGAAGTGAATCTAAGTGTTCCTCACAAGCAAGGCACCAACTAGTTTCTTTGGCCAAGGCAGCATGAAGCTGATCAATTTCAGAATTCCTGAGGTTCAGAGTTGGCAGCATCTGTGGGCAAATAAAGTAGGGATCAGATGACAAGGGAGAAGCAATAGAACTAATTCCAGCAGTGTGAGGAGCAACATTCAGAGTGCTAATGCTCACACAGGGGAGACCTCTGAGTGGGAGTCCCATTACAAGAAAAAACACTAAATTCCATTTTGCAAAAAGAAACAGCAAGAAAATAGTAAGAAAAATTCAGAAAACAATTCAAACAATCTGAGAGGGATTCCATCCAGGTTTCAAGAAACAAAAACTAATACCAGCAACAGCACAGTGTAGGGTACAGTATTAAATCCAAATTCCAGAAGAATGAGACAACAACATAGTAACACTTAAAACAAGTAAGAATAACATCAGATGCTCAGTGACAGCTTCAAAGTATGGAACTCCAGTAAAAATAACAAAGTTATGCATCAATTGGTAGTGAAATTGATTCATGGCCAGGGGAAATCCATCCCAGCAGGCTCACACCAAAAAGAAAGAACAAAACCAAGTATGATATAGAAACAGTAACAGCTCAGCACTCTGTCACACTCACCAGGCAGAGAAATCAAGTGACCACTTCAGCAGCTTCAACAGAAAAGAGTAGAGAGTTTAACTGACACCCTAATTTGTCCAGAATCATGTCAGGGTCATCATGTAGAATTGAGGGGGAGCTCTGGCTACTCTACTGGTACTGGGTAACTCAAGAGTTTAGATTGAAGGTTGCAAAGTCTACAATAGCATAGAGTGACCTGCATTCCAACAGAACAGTTACATTGGTGGTTCACCAATTTTTTCCTAACAAATAAAGAAATTCCATTCCAAAAAGAACTCCAGCAGTGACCAACTCACACAGCATTACACTGAAGCCAAATATTTGAAGCCATCATTACTCACCAAGGTGCTAATTGTGTGTCTCAAGTATTAATTTCTAGCTCAATAAACAATTTATCTTAGAGTTCTCTTATCTAGGCTCATGTAAATAAACAACAAATAACAGGCACATGATTGCTGTGCATTCACATTTGCTAATGGCATAGTATGTTTGCAAGGTGTTAAATTAAGTGCATGTACAAACGGATTGAATAAAAGATGTTATCCCCAACATGTAACCATAACCTAAAGCAGCCACAATTTGAGCTGTCACCTCCTGAATTGTCACTGGATCTTAAACAACAGTTATCATTAACAAAATCTTTGATCAACAAAATCTGAAACGGGTTAATAAATAAATAATTGCAATGATCAAATGCAGTAGAAGGAAGCCAAATTTATTGTGTGCTTTGCTAGATTGACTCAGATATTTATTATTCTTTAATGTGATTAAGCCACATTAATAGGATGATGAAGTCAAGAGTTTACATTACACTTGATTCCTAAGCAATTTTTTATTCTATTGGTTTTAAACAAGCTTTGTGGTGTTCTTATTATTTTAAGTAATACATTATCTGGGCAAAAATCTAACCACCCCAACACAATTTCCTCTCCTTTGCTTATGGCATGTGGAAAGTAGTAAAATATTTAATTAGTGAATACTTAAAATATAAAGCATTGACAAATAACATAATTGCTTACTAAAAAAAAAGAGTACAAATAAAATCATTATAAATGTGTGATGTTGTTAATAAAGATTAACACTGCAATTCACAAATTACCTAGTTTATGACATTTACATCATTATTGCTGGATATATAACAAAGAAAAGATTAACATACAAAATACAAATTTCTAGAATATAGAATTCTGCAATAATGTAAGCATTAATTTCAATAAATTGATAATCATTTCAATTCAGTTTTATTCAAATTTTTGGATGTTTTATTGAATATTAATATGAATGATATTTTATCTTAATACTCATTCCTCTCTTTTGTGCTTCAATGCATTGCATGTCCATGATGCATGCTCTATTAATGTAGATTTATTTTTATATATTTCATTCGAAGTAATTTCCAATTCGATGTAATTTCTTTTCGATGTAATTTCGATAGTACGAAATTTTTGATGGGGAATTTTTACGGTAATTAATAACTACGACATTAAAAATGTAAGTTAAAATAACATGAGCTTATACCTACAAATGCAGTGTTTTTTTCCCTTAATTTGTTCTATCGTAAAATTTTACATTTATTTCGTATTCTAATATTATCTTTTCCAATACATTCGTATTTCAATTGTATTGTTTCCAATAAATTTATATTGTAATGATAATCTCTACGTGATAGCTGAAAAACTGCAATGAGTAGATCGTATTTAACAATCGATTGCCTAATATAATCCTGTAGCAATATTTGATTGCTGGGGTGGAATTAAGCAAAATATGAAGTGGACGCACTACTTTTAGAAATTATAATTTCTCTTGAAAATCAATCTCCCGGCCATATGCTTAAATTTTACGCAAGCTCTATTACCCGGCAGCATGCATTAACTGTTTAGAACTACTCGCTGTGTCATATTCAGTAAAGATAACACCTTGTAGTTTAAATGGTCATTTATTTTTCCTTTGTCACATATACAGAAAATATATAGGGCCTACATAGAACAAAATTAGCATATTTCATGTTTTTCCTATTGTTGTTGGGAATTATCACTAGAAAATTATTTCTCATGCAGGGAAGAAATTTTATAACGACATTTAGCAAGTTTGCTGAGCTGAGATATACTAAACTTTGCATGTTGTTTACTAAAGGGCACAGGAGAATATCTGTCTCTTATACACATTCAGTCACTTTGGCATGTCATTTTGTGTTTTTATTTCCCGGTATTTTGAAATGTTTTTATGCTATTTCGGTCAGACAAACCTATGACAATTCTTTTAAACCCAGAGATCCTATCGCTGCTCCGAAATTCTAGTGATTGATGGGAAATGCAATTTTGATGTAGGAACCAATGTGAAAAACACATAAAATCTCGAGAAGAGAGTTTGAGATTTTATGTTATCTCTGTAAAAGTGACTTACAAATTCAGTTACTGTTTCGAAATTGTTTCTTGAAGCATGTTTACTAAATTTATCATGAAAAAAGATTAGAAAAAACTAGCTAGTCAAAATTCCATGAAAAACTGTTTAAATCCTGTTTTTTGCATTTCCCAGTCAAAAACTGTTGAAGAACTCATTGACTTGATACCTATTCAGTGGTGGCTTTACCAAATGGAATCAATTCCATAAAATTGGTGTAAAAATAGTCGGGAAGAAAAATGCATTATCATCTTCATAAATCCCAGTGTTCATATTGGGAAGATGCCATTAACCGTTCGCCTTATTCGATAAATACTGAAATATGAAATGTATACTATCGCTGTTATGGAAATACAGTCCCAGAAGATGGTTTTCTATTAATAGAACCATGCTTAAGTCCCATTATTGCTAATGATACTATAGTTGATACTGGTTAAAAATACCATAAAGAGTGGGTGGTGTGGATAAATTTTCAACTCCTTGAAATTTGACAATGAATTCATTTAATGCTTTGTCAAAATACAAGGAGTATCTCGAATCAAAGGAAAAAGTTAAAAACTATAGTACGAAACTGATTTGCTTTTGCCGGGACAAAAAAGCGTAATTTGTAAATCCCACTGTTGAGATTGAAAAGTTTGAATTGCAATTGAAATACGCAGTCGAAATTATAATCAATTGCAATTAAGCTTTAAATAAACTTTAAAAAAACATTAGATTGAAATACTATCATATCAACATAAGATTGTTTTTTGATCTTGGTCAAAAAGACATCTACAGGAACTGTTAGACAAATTCAAAAAAGAACGCTAAAATGAGTTTATAAAGGTGTGCTTGTTTAAGTTACAAGGCTATTTGTTTTGAAATGGTGTTTTTATACATGTGTTTCTTAATTTTTAACTAGTTTAGATGATTCGTCAATTTGTCAGTTTCTTTTGTTATAATGATTTAAGATAATTATCCCACTAAATCCAGTATGGAAAGTGAAATGTGTGGGTTAAAATTTTTTAAGTGACTTGATCTTGTTTATTCTCCTTCTGGCATAAAGTTTGACCCTAAATTGACATAAATTCATAATTTTTATGATTAATTTTCGGCTAAGACACCTCTCTCTCTCTATATATATATATATATATTATATATATATATATATATATATATATATATATATATAAAAGGTTTGCTTGTGCACCTGTAAACATATTTGATGCTTTTATTTGAATTTGAAAATTGACCAATAATTCGCAGTTTTCGTATACACAATTTTAATTTCTTTTATAAATCGGTGTTTATTCGAATTTCGCCATCTGAAACAAGGCACTTAAAATTGGCGGATTGACTTGGTACCACTTTTATTCTCTTCTAAATTAAATTTTACATCTAGAACCAACTTTGGAACTTATTTAAAGCAATGGCTAGTTCAAAATTGTTTGATTCAGTAACGTCCTACATTATCCCGCCCCTACAATTGTTCATGGAAGGATTTCTTAAAAAATATCAGCCTAGATCTCTTCTTAAAAACAATGGAAACCATTTTCTAAATGTAAAATTTAAGAAACCTAGTTTAAAAGGAAAATGCCATAACCCTAAGAAAATTTTTTTAAGGGCAAGCAATAAGGCTCCGATCGATTTTGGACCACTTTTACATCGAGAACAAACTTTTGAACTTCTTTAAAGCAATGACTAGTTCAAAATTGCTTGATTAAGTAATGTCCTACATTGTCCTGCCCCTACAAAAAGTTTATGCTAGGGTTTCTTGAAAAATATCAGCTCTTGGGCTCGCTTAGAGTAACTTGAAAAGGACTTTCTAGATGTAAAATAAAGTTTAGAAGAGAATAAAAGTGTCTGAAGTTGATCTGAGCATTAGTCGCAGCATAATCAGCATTTTCGATAGCCCTAATAAAATTTTTTTAAGAAATGACCCTTAATTAAATGTTGATTTTGGAGCCAATAATGCTCGGATCGACTTCGGACCACTTTCATTCTCTTCTTAATTACATTTTACATCTAGAACAAACTTTTGAACTAGCAATGATTATTTCATCTCCTGTGACTGTCCTCGCTGCCGTACAACTTGAATTGTTTTTATTTTTTTGTAGTGTATGCCTTCAGCGGCTAAATAAAGTCATTTATTCATTATTATTATTATTATTATTATTATTATTATTATTATTATTATTATTATTATTATTACTAAGTAACGTCCTACATTATCCTGCCCTACAAATAGTTTGTTAAGATTTCTTAAGAAACATCGGACTAGATCTTATCAAAAAAGAATGGAAACCATTATCTAGATGTTAAATTTAATTTTGAAATTTAATTTGAAGCCAATCCGAACATTATTCGCTTAGCAATCTAAGTTATTGCAAGTGCATGCCCCCTAAAAAGGGGCTATCATTAATGGGAATTGCAAATGAATTAAGCACCTTGACTCAATTTATATAAGTTTTAAGCCCTTTAAGTAAGGTGCATATTTATATTTTTGTATATTTATATTTGCATGTGCGTCTTTGTTTGTGTGTGTCTTTAACTTCCACAGCCTTCCTATTTCCTCTGCCAACTCTCTGTACTTGTCTATCTTCTCTTTCTCCTTTCTTTTTACATTTCCGTCCTTTGGTACTGCTATGTCTATCACTGTTCCTAATCTTTTCTCTTTGTTTACCACTACTATGTCTGGCCTCCGTGCTTCTATCATCTTGCTTGTCTGGATGTTTAAGTCCCACAGTATCTTGACCTTATCATTCTCTATACCTCCCTGTGGCTTGTGCTCATACCACTTGTCTACTGCTTCTAACCCATGCTGTCTGCTCAAGCTCCAGTTTACCATTCGTCCCACCTTGTCATGCCTGAACTGGTCTAATATTCTTACACTCATCGCGTTAAAAGCTTTAACGAAAACTGAATTAGTCGAAATTGTATTAAATTGAAGCCGAAAATCTTAATGATATGGAATCAAGAATTCAAGCTTTGGAAAATCACCAAATGTTATTCAACCAGTCTCAGAATACCCCAAACTATGTAACACAGGACACCTAAATGTATTTCATACCAATATATTAGATACTATAACTAATCTCATGAAACCAAAGGCTGACTTGAGTCAACCAGCACAAGCAGCACCGTCGACTGCTTATCCTGAACCATCACAAGGATTCATCCCGTGCAAGATCAGTACACGAAAACGATATCTGACCTATTAAATAATGGAATAATCCGCCAACAGTCTTCATCAAGCAAGGAAATAAACATCGCCTCTGCATAGATTTCAGACAACTCAACGACATCATGAAAAAGGACGCTTATCCACTCCCATGAGTCGACGACATCTTATACGATGCTGCGCAATACAAAATCTTTTCGTCGCTAGATCTATGTAAGGCATATTGGCAGGTACCCGTGAGAGAACAAGACATCAAAAATCCGCTTTCATTACTCCGTACGGCCTCTTCAAGTGGCTCTACATGGCCTTTGGCCTGTGTAATGCACTTGCCATGTTCCAACGCTATGTGACGAGAATCTTATTAATTGAAAATTGCAAGCTATCCAATGGAATAGCCACTTACATCAACGACATCTTGATTGGCTCCCATTGCATTAAAGATCAATCACGGCAACTCAACAATACACCCAAATTGCTAAACACTGGTCTCTGCATCAACTCCACGAAATGCAACACTGCCAAACAAAAGGTCGCATTCCTTGGATGCTAGAAAACACCAGGCAATATCACAATCAAAGACGAAGACAAGAAACTAATCGATGATATTCAACCACTACGCACAAAAAAGGACGGCTTCATCAATTACTATCACATGTTTATTCCAAATCTCGCTGAGAAAACATTTCACATCTCCAATCTCCTAAAGAAATCAAACGAGTTCATATGAACTTGGAAGCACCAAGAAGAACTTAACACTCTTAATCAGACATGAAAAAGATAAAATCTCTGAATTCACCAACACCAAACGATCACTACATCTTGGACTGTGACGCCAGCACCGTAGCTATCAGTGCCACACATAGCCAACTACAAGACGGCCAAGAACGGTCCATACAATGGTTCAGTCAAAAGCCAAACAAAGTAAACACAACTATGGAGCAACAAAACTCGAAATGCTGGCACTTATTGAATCACTAAATAAAGTTCCGCCATTTCCTTGTTGGTGAACAAAACTTTACAGCACGAACAGACAACAGTAGCCTCTGCTGCCTAAAAAATACACAGAAGATTGATCAAACATAATAGCTCAGTGGATCGAATATCTTAACGACTTCCACTTTACAATTGAACACCAAAAAGGTCACTTACACACAAACGCTGATATATGGACTGCTCTACCTCAATACCAATGAGATATGAAAAAGGAGCAAGGTCAAGCACGAAACTTTCACTTTATTGTCCTGCACCGCCTAAAAGATCCCAATGCTCCAAAGGACTCTTTGGCAATGTGCTACTATCACAAACATCACTGGAAGCGCACAAACTCTGGCATATTATACACAAGCGTCACAACAAGGAATCTCATAGCATTACCTGAATATTACAAATGTGAAATAGTAAAGAAAGTCCACGAGCAAGGCCACAAAGGCGTATATCAGAAAGAACTAACAATACATGAAAACTTCGTAACCACTTCCCTATGAAAAACCAATGAGAACGTGATCAACAAATGCCATTCCTGCATATTACTAAACAAATCGCGGTTCCCTGGTCAACGAACCGAACTTGAAAAAATCACCGCAGAATATACTAATGAAATCGTAAATGCTGATATTGAACAACTGTTGAGGAACGACGAAGGATATGCATACGTACTCGTTATGGTCAATCATTTTATGATATACTGCAAGATTATCCCTCAGAAATATCAAGGCGCAAACAACAGCCAAAGCAATCTTAAACAACTGGGTGTGTGTCTTCGGACCAATGAGCCAACTAATCAAACTAATCACCGATCAAGGCAAACAATGCGAGAGCCAACTCTTTCAGACTCTGGCCAAGAAATTAGAAATTCTCCACGCCCATACCACGATCAATCACCCACAAGCAAACTGCGCCATTGAACATGTCAATCAGACACTACTCAAACTTACTGAAAACTATAACAGCTCATGTCGGAGGCAAGCAATGGCGCGAAATACTCCCAATGGTTGAGTATTTTTACAACACAGGTTACAAAAAACGCACAAATCTATGTGTGCAAACGCAGAAAAGAGCGCCATCTGACAACAAATACAATTCAACAAACATATTTACGGAGAACTGCACAAGAATTTCGACAAAGTGTATGTGGATACCCCCGGCATCGTCACCAACGACAAACAAGTAATCAAACTCGCTTTTAATTGGGAAGAACCATGTACAATTACTAAGATACTCCCTCACAACAACTACGAAATGGACAATAAAAGGATAACTTCTTCCAAAATATTAAACGTGTTTCTCGTAACATCGAATACGCCCAAATGTCGAACCTAAATGAATTTGAATTTGTTAAATCTGATAACAACGAATATTATCTTACCCCTGAAATAACTGTATTTGATAACGATTCTTTTGACGATGAATTTAAATGTACTTCCTCGTCGCCAATAAGATCGCGCGCACAGCCTAAACGAATTGTTAAATCTAACACTAATTATAAAGACTGGTCTATTAACATTGCTAGCATGGCTTTAGAAACCACCTGAATCTCCCTGCAGGATGTTCTCAGGGTCCTTTAGTGTTCTTGATTTAACCTCGGACGTCCCTAACTGCTGGATGTTCTCAGCTACCGACGACGAGCCACAAGCTTCTACCTCCTCATTACCAACACAGAAAAGGGTGGGTGCTTCCACTTCAAAAATTCCAGTGAAAAGACGCATACTGTTTCAACTCTCGTCTCAAACTTCGTCTACAAATAGTAGCCGGCAAAACACTCAATACCAGGAACTCCAACAACAAATGTCAACCTTACATCCTTACTTCATCTCGTCCCAACGCAGCAGATACATTACTCACAACAATATATCAGCAGCAACTCGCAAATCAATATCCAAAATACTCGCAATCGGCGAGAACAAAGTAAACAGCGACTCACACAGTTATTGATGCTACTTAACGTCCGCAGATTAACGCCATCATTTTCTACACAGAAAAATTTCTTAAGAAACTCATGATTACTTTCGTAGCACAGTACACTTTAGCTTCGAAAAGCACATTCTCCTCAAAAATGTTCTGAAATTTATCAAAAACAGAAATAGTTGCAAAGCTCTCGATTGCATCAACATCAACTCTAAATCTGGTATACATACTCA
This sequence comes from Hofstenia miamia, assembly GCA_900660155.1. NCBI lineage: Eukaryota > Metazoa > Xenacoelomorpha > Acoela > Hofsteniidae > Hofstenia > Hofstenia miamia. The sequence goes on along the minus strand of CABFPE010000016.1, from coordinate 2,200,384 downwards.
AAAAAGTTGATAAATCAGACTTAAAAATGGTTCAGCATATCAACCTAATTCTCGTAGAAGCTCATGCTTACGACATAAACTTCAACTTCATTTACGTAGAAGAGGAGTCCCCGATACCTGATAACATTCTCGGCCTCGAGAGTAACTTGAAATACTTTTGCATCATTCGAAAAACTACCCTAGCTCACACCGCCGTAGAACAGAAACCGTCCGTAACAAAACTAATAATAGACAGATGCACAGATTCATGCCACAATATCACATCATTATGGAACAACGTCTAGCCATTGATCCCATGTTACAAGCGCAAACCTGTGAAATAATTGATCCACAAGTCCTCCCTATATATGTTACAACAATCAACATGTGCTTCGCTTTCAAACAAAATCAAACCACAATTGATAACATCAACGAACGCTGGTCTCTGCTAAAGACCACACAACACCATGAGGAACAATGGCCCGTTTTATTAACAGACATCTCGCAAGCAGCAGATTTCAATTATAGAAAACGAACTCTTTACTGACAAACAAATCCCGGAAATCACTACAACTTCAGCAATATGAATACTCGCAATATTCCTTACTAACAATCATGAGCTAGAACTTCCTATTACCTGAGCCAGACGAGTGGCGCTAACCAACAAGGAAAGTCACTAAATCTCCATTGCTCCCATCTCTCGCAAATTGAAAAACCACCAATCTACAAGGTCACTTTAAATTACCCCATAACATTCGGAACAGCCCAAATTACGGAAACAACTGGACACTGGCACCAACTTGAATCTCAAATTACTACCGCCCCACGATTTCTGCATCCCACCTCGATTAGTCGGCATCTCAATTATTGCTCCTTATGCCAAAGACAAAGCAGTCCAACCAGTAAAACATGCAATACCTTCATATAAGCTGTACTACAATACAGCCCAGGATATCATAAACAAAAGACCACACAAATCGAAACTCTAGCATACCTCAGTCGTGAAGAGGATATCGCCAACATCACCTGGGAAGACCCTAACCCTGAAACTCCTGGATGACACATACAGACTGATACAACAACCGGCGCACTAAAAAACTCTCTCCGACATCATGGCAGCATTGGGTGGGCGTACGGAATCGGCCTATAATTTCCCGAAATCAATCTCCGCTTTTTTGTTTTTTCGTTTTTCTAATTTTGTTCCTCGACGCACTCCGCTGCTTTACTGCGTTTCGTATCATGCAGATGACGTGGACAGACAGCCAAGTCCTACCTCAAAATAATTCAGGGGAAAGTTCCCATGTTTATGCAGTTTCGCGGAACATCTGTACTAGAACAAGATGGTGCTCCTTGCCACAGTGCCAAAGTTGTTAAACAGTGGATTGCATCACAAGACTTTCGGCTGATTGAGAACTCCCCAGACCTCAACGTCATAGAAAATTGCTGGCATCACATCAAAAACTGTCTGAGGAAGTGCCAATGCACATTACTCGACGATCTCTGGTGAACAGAGATTACTGATTGTTATTGTAGGAAGCTTGTCGAGTCAATATCAAATCGCATTGCTGCGTGTTTGGCCAATAATGGCTGCCATACAAAATATTAGTGAGTTTTTCTGAATTAACTATTTTCTTTCTATTTATGTTATAATTGTTTCTACATTGTGTTCTCAAACTTTTAGCCAGTATATATATATATATATAGGCTTGGTGCATAAGTCTTTTCGTTTTTAAATATAATTAAAGCAGTCAATAATGCATTGCAAAGAATAATAATTGAACAAATGTATTAACAAGAACATGAAACCAAAACTATGTTCTTTGCTTCATGAGTTGTCATCATCTTTACCACGTTGAAAATAATTACCACCGGATGCAATGCATTTTCTCCATCTATCTGGCAAAGCGTGATGACAGTTATCACATCCTCTGAGGATTTGTAGTTTGCTCCTTTAAGTGCAGCTTTCATGGGACTGAAGAGGTAATAATCACATGGGGATAAATCAGGTGAGTATGGCGGGTGTCGTAAGACAGTAAACTGCAGTTCTTGCAATTTTTCTTGGGTGATTCGTGCAGAGTGTGATCTAGCATTATCATGCAAGAAATGACAATTTTGGAAACCGGCACCCGCTGTTCGTCGCCTATTTGCAAGCAGTGAGTCCTTCAGCTCATCTAGAGCGCCACAATACACTTCAGCAGTAATATTTTAATTTAAATAAAAAAACGAAGACTTATGCATTAAGCCTATATAT
>CABFPE010000016.1:2151215-2190743 GCA_900660155.1 Hofstenia miamia | reverse complement strand
TATATATATATATATATATATATATATATCATTGCTCCTTCAAATATTAAATGACCCTTTGTAAAAATGCGGAGTTTACCCCATTGCATTTCCATAGTTGGTGTGTTGTGCATTAATGTTAGATTCAAATATTAAGTACAAATATACATTCCATAAAGCGCAAGATATAAATGTTTCAATACATTTTTATAGAATTGTGTGATGGTTATAAAGTCAGAGAGTAATAGAATATATTTAGCAGGTGTACAGCAAAATGAAAAGTTAATTAGCTGAATAACTTTGCCATTTTCAAACTGCACTTTTACAACTTTAAATGGACGCCAATTCAAGACATTTGCTCTGAAAGTTTGATTTATATGCTGTTATATTTGACTCTAAATAGACAACAATTTTGAATTCCTCGCATACTTTCTTTCCAAATTGCAATTTGCTAAACACTTCCTTGATTTTTCAAGGTCGACTTAAATTTTAATTTTAAAAATTATTTTAGCATTTTATTAAGTACACTTTAAAGTATGAAATCAATTCAATTTAGAATTTAATTCAGTAACTTAATTACTTGAGTTTTTTGTGGGCCTAAAAATACTTATTGTTCACCAAAAAATAGTTCTTAACCTTAAATATCATACGAATATTTTTAGTCTGTGATTGTTACTTTTTCAAAATTTTAAGTTGCTATAACTCGCGAACTAATAAAGTTATCTAAAATCCAGAATCAGCACAGGATATGAGAGTATCCTTCCTAACCGATAGCAAGATCTTGTAAGCGCGCCTAGGGCGCCACGATATTCTCATTTCGCGCATGATGCGCCCAGACGTGATTTTAGCAGAAAACAGCTTCTCGTTGCGATTAGCTATTCCCATGGATCTTAGATGTACCTATCATCTGAACATTAATTATTCTCTATTTTGAAGGATTTTTAGAAAATATGACTTTGAAAGAATGCTTTGACGTACTTCAGCCATAGTAATAATTTTATGCTCAAATATTCACTATTACATGAGACAATTTCTTCCTATAAGATGTATCCATTCCATATCCAAGCATTTTCAGTTGCCTTAATAGGCTTGCGGGACCTTGTCAAAAAATGTGAGCAAAGCGGTTTGATCTTTTCCAAGGATATCAGAAAGTTTAAGTTTAAAATGGTATTTGATTATTGCTTAAGGTAATTCTAAGAAATTATATTACTTGCCTTATATATGTTTGTGGCCTTTTATTGGTTCAATGGAATTTTTTGAAACTGCAAATTAACATCAATTCAAAAAAAACTGTTCAACCAAAAGTTATGTTGATCACCTGAAACTTGTATTTTAGTCGAGTTTACTTTTCTTAGTTTGAGTAGAAGGCAATCTTACAATGTTTTTATCAATTTCTGTCTGGAGAGAGTAAAAACAAGAGATAATGTATCTTTCAATTTGAAAATTGCTTTAATGCACTGCGCATTTGTTCAATTTAGGAAATATTGGTGCATGTTGTTTCCTGTATCGTCTAAGTGATATTATTCTCTTTATTTTATTTGTCGTTGATTTATGAAACTCTTTAGCAAATTTATTCTTTTGTTGACTTCATTTCGTATCAATTGTTTGCAAAGTGTCTTCTTATTTATCTAATGATGGCTTTATACGCTTATCCTAGTAAGCATATTCTCTTCTCTGTCATAAAATCTCAATATGTGCAAGTCAACTATGCCTTTGCTTTGAATTTAGAGCCCTGCTAGCTGTCAGTGATAGCATGTCTAAAACTTGGATGTTTTAAGCATATGTTTTTGCAATGCTTGTTATCTTTTTTCAAATTCCTATAGAATTTTATGGAAAGTTTGGGAAAGCATTGGAATTCGTCTATTCGTACTACAGAAAAAGTGTCAAAACTTAATAAGTTTATCATAATTCAATGTTTGCTATTGTTTACGAGCATTGTATTTTTCTGCTAACCCTGTTGAAATACTACTAATTTTACAGCAATCCTTTTATGAAGAAAGAACAACCAATGGTTTAAGAACAACAAAATTAGATAAGTACCGCAAAATTTTTATTTAATTCTTTTCAAACTTATCTAGTTTAGAATTGTTTCATTTCGCGAAAATGCAATTTTCAGGTACGCCTTTACCCGTTTTGTAAAGCAACAAATCTGCATTGAGCAAGTTTATGTATATGTATGAGCTCAGCTGCACAGCGACCGATTAGCTTGTCGGCTGGGTCGATATTGTTGAAATTCAACTTTTCGGCTTTCTATCATTTAAATTGTTGCTTGGCTATTATTTAATGATATCTTTCAATAACATTCGGTTAGTGAAAATTGAATTGAATATGTATGTATTAGCAATTCGCCTTTCCCCTTATTAATTCGCAAAAATTCACAACAATTAGCTCTTTCATGTTACACGTATATCACTTCATCCGCAATGGTTATTCTACTTGTCTTTAATATATCTTAATCTTGTGTTTCTCAAATCAAAATGTGTCATCCGAAAGGTGCGTTCAGACGAGCATCTTTTCAAAATGATGCTCGTCTGAACGCACATTATTCATTTGAACGATCAGTAATTTGTGTTGGTACCAGTTTGTCTCAAGTAGTCGCGAGTCTTCAAATGCACGAGAAATTTGAAGTTGGAATATTTCAACTTCAAAATGAATCTCGCAAATATTGAATTCTAAATGATGCAACAATTTTTTTAGCAAAAACCATTTATTCTTTGAAATGATGAAATATTAATTTTTTGATGCTAGTACAATCTCAATAATTATTACAGACAATTGAAATCTACAAAACTGTTGCGATGCTATCAGAAATTAAATTATTCAAAGGTGTAATTATGAATTACAAATTCTTGATGCACATTCAAGGGTGGAAATTAAACTACACGATAAAACCCCATGCGCACTGGCAACTAAATTATCGCGCTGTAAAAAATATTTGTTCAAATTGTGTAAGATGTTACTTTTGATGGACACAATCACGCACTGATATTTTATTGATCAATTTGCTTACATGATCGATTTTGAAGTGTTTATTGCTGAGGAGATTATGGGGAATTGGAGGGAAATGTTGATTTAGTCAATAAAGAAAAAGGGTATTGCAAACCAGTGTGCTGGTTACGATGCACGATCAAATACATGAGTATTTGGCCTGCAACGCCGGACCAACACCACCTACTAACTCGAAATAATAAAATACACGAAATATTTCATCGATTTATATTTCTTAGAAACGGTTTCTCAGACAATACCAAGAACCAGTGAGCGTCAATTGATAGAAATAGCTTAGACGCGCCGTTTGATTTCTCTTAAAATTGTTTGTAGTTTGTCTTACGACAATTTCCAATTTACAAAATTATTTTTTGATATAGTCTAAACAAAATACACGAATAAACGAAATACCTCTTCGAAATTATGTAATATCTACACGACAACACACTGGTGCATACAGTAAGTTTTTATTTATGAATATGCACGTTACTGTAAAGTATAAACGATTGTATTTAGTTACCTAACATATTTAGGGGAAAAAATTTCTTCTAGTGAAATAGGCCAAACAAATAATTAAAAAACGTTATATTAATTTTTGATAAGCTACTAAGTTATTGAATTAAAAAAGTTGGGATGAATATTCAGCATTTAATGCAAATAGTTAAATGATTTTTAAAATAAATTGCTTTGTCATTAATACGATGTGCTAGACTAGGGTGGATAAATCTTGCAACTATTGAAATCAAAATGTTTAATTAGNGGGATGAATATTCAGCATTTAATGCAAATAGTTAAATGATTTTTAAAATAAATTGCTTTGTCATTAATACGATGTGCAACTATTGAAATCAAAATGTTTAATTAGAACATTGTCATAAGAAAGCAATTAATGCTAAAATATAATCATACCTATCTGATGAAACAAACTTCATTCTTATCAGTGGATTCTAATCAAGAATATTGCTGTAAATTATTACATTAACTTTTAAAAATTTTTAGGTATGCTAGTAGTAGTTGTAATTCAACTGAATGTCATTTTTCAAATCCTTTGCTAAAACTCCAAAAGGTTCTTTGCGATTTTTTAATTGATATCAATTTCAAAGAAGTTTGAGCAATGTAAATATATTTATAGCGCATTTCAAATTTTCATTTTTTAATTAATACTCCAAGTATGTAGAATATAACAGCCAATCAAATATTTCTTCAGAATTTCGTCTCTACTGTATCTACCATTTCGACATCTACTGCACTTCGTTCAGTGCATATTTCTTCTTATCATGCAACACTGACATCTTGATATGCATTGCATCCTCTATTTGCACCTCTGTGCGGATTTTATATTTGCGTGGAATCATCTTTAATCATGTAGGCTTTGAGAGATTTTCAATCTCCTTACGTTTGCTGTATTACTTGCAGGCTTATTTTTTTAGAACTGTAAATTGAAATTACCTATTTTTTAATATATTCTTACGTGTGGCCATTGAGCCTATTATATCCACTAAGTAACTTTATTGTGTTTCTACTTGTTTTCCAATTTTTTTACTTAAATTGCGTAGTTTAACAAGTTTCTCATCATTCATTTTGTTGTCACCACTGACCATTGATAACGAAATGTATCACAACTGTCCACGATTGATTCTTTCATGAATTTCAAAAACCATCACGAAATAATATCGGAACCTTCATTCCTGCATTTGTTAATCTTTCTCTTTCTTTAATCTCATGTTCCAGCGGCATTTTCTTCACCCATTTGTTGATGATATTTTAAATAATTAGAGTAAAAATATTGTTTATGTATTATATCCAACAATAAATTTAATTCCTTTAAATTATCTGTTGCTAATTTTCGGTTTACCTTTTTGAAGATATTGTTGGCTGTAATTTTAATCAATGATTTTTATTTCTTAAAAATATTACATTTTTTGGTGAATATGCTCTCTAACTTCAAATTGATATTGCACTTTGTATCCAGGGTATTCGTAACACGTCTAAGAACCAATCTAGAATCCAGATACTTATTGTTGTTTGTAAGACTTATAGCATATAATAAAGAGATTTAGTTGTGGTTTAGAATGCCTGCTGTTTGTTAAATGATAAGGCCAAGTTGATTCACGATACTTTAACTGAAATGCAATTTGGCAAACTGTTTATAAACTTTAAGTTAATGGCTACCGCAAATTATTCTAATTCTCTTTAACTCATTAAACATCTCTTCGCATCTTCACAACCAACAGTATTATTTCACTACATGTTCATTATTATCCATGTACTTTAATTTGAATGAGAAATTACAAATTCGTATCAAACGTTCTGGTCAAAAGGCGTATGTAAATATTGCTTTTCAGCCTTCAAATACCACCTTCTATTCTTGACTCGGCCTGTTTGTATCATTAATATATTTATTAAGAAACGTAGTCCAAAGCTTTTTGTTCCGAAGTAACTTTTTTTCAAGATATATACAGTATATATATATATATATATGTTGGTTTTTTGTTTTCAGTTGATAGTGTTTGCTTGTATCCTACAAAGATAACATGCATTTAAGTATTTTGTTAGAGCATCACAAGTAGAGTAAAGAGTTGATCGAAACCAAAAATATTTACTTAAATTAGTTTTTCGATTTCGAATCTGTTGAGTTATTCCAGTGACCAACTTAAGAAATAAATGCTATTGAACTAACAGACAATCTTCAACGGAACCCTAACTTAGTGTTTCAGAGATGTTTGAAAATTATGCAGACATAATTCCTTTAAGTGCACCAACTTTCCCTGCAACAAGTTTAACTAAGAACCTAACCGAAAATACTAAAAAGCTGTCATTGCTCCTCACCTTGTTTATATTTATTTTTATAATTAAGAGCATTTTATGAAGTTTCGAAATGATATCCCCTACTTTTATGTAGTAAAAGTTATTGTTATTTGGAAGTGTTGCATTGCTGCTGAATTTTCTTAGAATTATTTTCCATGTCAAGAATGTTGTATGACGCACTTTTTTTCATTTTGTTTTTATCGTAAATAATTAATGGTTTGCATTTAATACTATTCACAAAAGAGTTGTTGAAATAAAAGAGGCGACAACTAATTACAGTGACGTATTGTTATACATCATTTGCAATTAGTTGAAGTTTTGCTTCCTTCTATGCTGATATATCGAATGGTATAATTACACTAAGCCTTGCTCATTTCAAGTTAATTGTTTTAAATCCAAGAAGTTTGAAGTTTTTCATTCCCAATCGTACAAATAACAACTTTTTCATTCTTTTTATCTAGTACTGATGGATTGTAGCTAGAGCTGTCGGGACCAGATACCGGCACCAAAAATAATAGTTCGGGACCAGATACGGGACGGAACCGAAACCAAATGTTTAGGGTCCAGATACCTATATGTGCATTTTATGAAGACTTCACACTTTAGTATTTTAAACATTAAGCATTGCATTTCCTTAAAAATAATGCAATTTGTATTAATTTTGTTACATTTAGTTTTATTTTAGTTTTTAAATAATTTTTAACTGGATATGTGTTAGTCGAATTGAAGAAGCTAATTACTATCGATACCAAAATTAGCTTTTCGGAACTGGGGCCGAATATAACTGGTCCCGCACACCTTTAATTGTAACTTATTTTTTATTCAATAGAATTTGTGTAATCATAAATTCGTAACAAATGAGAGCCCAAAAAAGTTCAAAAACTTGCAAAACGTGCAAAAAGATTCACACTGAATTGATCTTTTAAAAAGAACACAATTGAATTTAGAAAAAAATTTCATAAAAAACTCTTACAACAACGGTGATTCTCCCAGTATTGTTAGGTAAATCTTTGCGCTCCCAATTACTTGGGCTTAGTCTAAACTAAGCTCGTTCATTGATTTTGGAATGAGGGTTTGGGATTGCGTTTTCTCAAAATCAAGAATTGGATTGAGAAATTGGGTTTGATTTGCTTTTATTTAAGGACAATTTGAGTACACGACACGTACTGGGTCTATGTCAAGCACGCTTAAGTGGTCAAATAGTAATATGTGATATATACTTGAAATGCATGATATGTTGTTGGATACTAATATAATTATTTTAAAATAATGCAAATATCAATGGATTTTATAGAATTTTATCGAAATTGCTATTCCCATAGGCGTTCACCTTAACATTATTCGCAAATTTGGTTACAAATTGGGCCCAAAGTTTTTCCAAATTTTGAATTGGAATTGGGATTGATACTCGCCTGCCTCTATTTGGATGTTTTGTGCGTAGTAGAATATACTCTCTCTAATCTATAGTTAAATCTAGGATTGTTTCTAACAAATTGTTACGGCCATGTTATTGGTCGGCAATTGGAGTATAATAGAATTTATGATTAAATTGAATGCAACAGATTGTAAAGCAATCGTTTGACCTTTGAAGTTGCTGTGACGTAAGCTCATCTGCACTCTGTCCATTATGCACTCATCCAATAAATTACAATTTACTAAAATATATTTTCTAAAAATTCCCTGCAATTCAAGTGGCATTGACGTTAGCGTTCGGTCATTCAACCTTGTATTAGCTAGATGGCGTATCGTTTAAGTTAAGCCAGTGCCCGCAGCAAAGCTGCCGCTGATATTAATATCAATTGAAAAATCAATTGATTTGTCAACTCAATTTATATTGAGTTGATATTGATGTTTAAAAATATCAATTGATATTTATTGATTATCACGTTACTAAGGAAGACATTAAACAATAATATACACCATGACTAAGTAATCAAATTGATATGTTCTGCTGCCAAAGTTTCATCCTATTTTTTAGCTGTATTTTTAAGTTAAAGGAGTAAACCTTGGTAGGCGATTTGGTTGAGTATGTTATTGCAAAATGGTTCAGGAAATTTTTAACAGTAGTTTGTTAATGGTTATGAATCCAACTTTTCTATAAAGCCAATGACATGGTGATCATTTGGTGGAGTTGATATGGAGTTTGAACGAAAGCTTGCAATATTGTTAAAATAGATGGTGATCTGGATGGTGTTTTTGCATTTTACCCGTTAGAAAGAATATACGGAGCTTTCCAATGATGATTTTAGGAATTACTATGTTGTTGTGCTAGATAGGTGATCTTTTAATTCGAAAGGTTTCTTGCTTAATCATTTTTGAAAATTTTGCCCCGTAGCCGTAATAAATACAGCATTTGACAATTGTGATTTAGTGGTTACTGAGACCACGTCAACTGGGAATAGGAATCTTTTCCGATATCGAACAGTCTAGTGAATGCTTGGTTCAGAATCAGTGTCCCTGTAGCTTTTTGAAAAAGTGCATACGACATTTCCATCTGCAATCCAATCCATACTAAATGATTAACATTTATAATCACCAACAATGATGGCGATTTAATTTAGTGGACGCCATTCATTTCCCATTCTATGTTTATAATATTTCCTCCATGAATATTTAATGCTGTATTGATTCAATTATTAAACATATTTCGCTCGTATTTTCACACTCATGTTAAGAAAAAGCATACAAATTATTAATTAGAGAATATTGTAAATATTTTCCTATACTAAAATCGAAGTATGCTAAACTTTAACTGGTTTTCATGGTTAAAACTTGGGAACAAAACTCTTTCTTTTGTACCACTATTTTTATTCTATTAAATATGTAGCTTAATTCTACCGCGCGGGGGCAGTAGCTTCATTATTCATAATTGAACACTCAATTATTGGTAACCTCTTGAACATCGACATTTCTCAATTCATAAACGTTTTTTTACAGCTTTTAATTTTATTTCCTGCTCTTTCATATACTAACTGTATAAATATTATTTTTATTTATGGTGTTTATAAGTGTGATGAATGTCTTAATAGGGAATCGTAGTTTATTCAGGCTGTTTAGTTTAAATTGTTTTCATTCCTCTGCCACAAATTTTTATATGCGCTATTTTGTTGATTACCTAACACGTTATTTTAGTGGAGTGCGTATTTGCTAACCCTCCTATATGAAAACATTGAATAATTGTCCGTTATGTTTTGCTATAAAAAACTCAACTTTTTTATCCTTATCGCAACATCAATTTTTATTTTGTTGATTTACACTGTTATTGATCAATGTGTAATCTCAAGCGAGACGCGGAGGTAATGATGGCCTCATCATACTAATGTGGTCAAAACATGATGAGTGAAAGTATGTCCAGTTGCTTCAAATGTAATTTCCGTATCAACTGAATTATTTACAGATTGTTTCAAAAAATTCGCATTTATTCATATTGATATTCTCCATTCACATTTATCTCTATTTGTAAAAGCACCCAATTGCCGTTTTTTTATCTAATGTGGAGGTATTGCTGAAGTTTGAGTTACGTCTTTCAAATTATTATAGATCTATTTTACTGCAAAATCATATATTTATCCCCTCATATTGTCTTATAAGTGTGCAGTTTCATCAACACATATGCGCTCTTGTTAGTATTGTCTGCGTTCATATTGTCAAGTCATTTTTAAATTATTTGTAATACTTCATGAGTATTGTTAGCGTCTGGATTAGTGTTGCGGCTTTTGCCACGGCTAGCCGTAAGGCACGGTTAACGGTCAGCTACGGTCTGAACCTTAATGGCCGCAGCCGGCCGGCCACGGTTTCAATGTTCAAATCATGCTTTTTGTCGATCGTAAGTGCAACTTTTGTTTCGACATGCAAACTGAATTAAACAGGAAATAATGAATTTTTTTCAATGTGGGTTTAAGTCCAAATACATAAGGAGAAATATGGTGAATATTATATTCAATAAAAATTTAGAAATCGGAAACGGCTTCAGTATTTGCAGCGGCTGCTGCGAGCCAATAAGCTCCAGCCGCAAAACACTTGTCTATATTTTCCGCGTTATATATTGCAAAATAAGTTCATTGCCTCGCATGTATTGATGTTGTTCACAGCATTTCCTACCCAATGTCCATTGTACATGTTCTAATGTTACTACTAATTTACAGTTTTGATCATTTTGGGCATTGTAATGATTAATCTTTTTCTAAATGCACTTTGAGAATTGGCCTCCCTCCGATTCAATTGCATAATTACCTCCTATAACTTCAATTGTTGAAAATATTAGCTTAGTTCCATTGCAATAAAATTTATGTACGCTAGTAGTGTTTTCACTCACCTTTTTTAAAATAGTTATTTTGTAAATATTGGTTTGCAATTAATCTAGATACATTGTTTCTATCTACCTCATTTCAAATTGATTGTGTGCTCTGCTGCGTAGTAAATGATTTTTTGAAATGCTTTTTCTGTATAACTTGAAGCATCTTTTCTAATTTGCTAATTTCTCTTAAAATCTATATCGCAGACATTAATCTCCGTCCTGAAATTTTTGTTAATACCTTATTGAATTTGTTTCCCTTCCTACAATTCCATTTATCCTGTGTACAATAATTAGTGATGCATTGATTTTCACATGTTAATTGTTAAGATTAACTCGTAAATATCAGGTGCAGAATTTTTTGTATTTATTGAGGAGTGTTTCTTCGCCTAGCGTGTCTCCTGAGATATTCACCTAGTAGCCAATCACCGCATTGGATCGCACTAATTTTATTGTTTAATGCAATAACTAATACACTGCGTGTTCTCTCGACATTTGATTCACGATTTCTCGCTGTTTCAAAAATATTCTCCTTGGTGACTGTTGAAGGCTAATAATAGGTTCACATATTTTGTAGTTGTCCCATTGTTCTATACCGCGTAGGATTATTTCCATTCATGGCAAGTTCATTTCACATTTTATATTTATTTGCTATAAATTCATTACATTGCTTGCATGTCTAGATCTTCCGATCATTGAGACTTGTTTCAGCTTATATCAAAATCGGTATGTGCTCTCTGTCCTCAGAAAAGATGATGTCTACCAAAAGCACTATTTGCAAAAATATATAGGTGTGATTTAGAGCTGACCTCTAAGCATGTTTTAGACAAGTGTGTTTTTAATTCTTTTTCAGATTTAAGCTACTAAAATGAATAAATATATTTTAATTTTTCTGATAGAATTATAGCCATAGGTGGCATCCGTGATAGCAGCGGTTTTAGGCCCACATACATTAGTACTATTACGGTTCGTCTAGAATGAGCAGGACTGTGCTTTCTACTGGAAAGTTTAAGCATCACATTTGTGATCTATGTTTGAGTTGATATTTACGATTTTTATGTATTCTTGATGACTGTTTCGAAATTTTGATTTAAAGCATGTTTTTTTCAATATTAATGATTTTTGTCATATCTGTGCTATTATTCTGGATTATGTTGGATATATAAGTGATTTCGCTATGTAGTAAACCTTTAAAATCTAGATAATACTAATATTTATTATTTTGAATGCTTGAATTATATATACATTAAGAACAATATATATCAAACATGGCAAAAATATTCTTTGCTTTAACGAGGGAGTACACCTGAAAAATAGGGTGATAGAAAATTCTCTATATTTCGACAGGTTTGCATCCAAACCAAATACAAACTATATATTAGTATAAAACTTATAACATGAAGATTCTGAAATTTTTACGGGCATTTAAAATCTATATTAATGTGGTTTCTTTCCCAGATGCAATTAAGAAATGATTGCACTAGCTGTATATTATAAAATTTAGTTATATATACATTTTTAAGTATTTACATAGGAGTTATTGTTTTAGGCATACAGAATTTTTATTGACCAAAAAGAAAAAACGTTATAGAATTGGCAAGCATGACATCAAAATTTTGAAAGTGAAAATTGTAGCAACTTTTGCTATATTCACGCAATCAAAAATTTCTATGCTTAAAACACAAAACTAAGTTAGAGGAACAATCCCTGAAAATTTCAGAGCAATTCAATAAATTGTACTGAGATATCTTTACTTAAAGCCTGAAATATCAGAAAACGAGAAAAACAAGCTTAAAGTTTGTTGAATAAAAAACAATTGATTTTTGATTAATCTTGGAAATCTTAAGCTTATATAATGAAAGTATTACTAGCTATGTACATTCTAATTTCGACATTTGAAAAATCGATGAAAACAAAAAATGCTAAAAACATTTGTCATAGTAACGGAATAAGCATTTTCAAACGATGATAATTAATGCCTTTAAAATACATGGTGTTGAAATTTCAAAAAGCTCTTTTCCGACATGTTAGTTAAGTACCTATAGTACATGAAAATAAAATATAAAAATTTTTCGTTTTTTCAAAAAATTTCAGGCGTACTCTTACCTTAAGCTTTAAATCGGAATTCATAGTGTAATTTTTAAAGCATGAAGTATTTCAGACAGTTTAAGAACACGAACTATTGTCAGGCATAGACTACTAAATAAGATATGGACGCGGCAGTAAATTACAGTAAAGACAAGTTCCGTCTATTGTTAAAATTAACTTTAAATAAACATTACAATGCAAAATGCCCTATTTGTATTGAAAAATTGTTTTTTAAATAGAAAATGACCTTTTGTGAAGATTTAACACATTTAGTCATCAAAAATTTTGTTTATTATCAATGCTGCTATTTGGTAAAAATCAGTGTAACAAAAAAGAATATGTTGATCAGCAGTTAAAAAAGAAACAGTACAATAAGAAATACAAGTACTATTTGGATTGGGAACGAAGCTTTCTTTTCTTCTTGTGCTTTTATCTCGCTCTTTTTGGTATGAGTCTTTAACGAATTTTTTAGAAAAGCAGTTGAACAACTTTTTTACAAAACTTGGAAAAAAATCGTGACATATACTGCTTGCTAAAAAACAGTAGATAGAACAGTCTTTGATCTAATCACAGTTACAAAACTATCGCTTTGATTTCTAAATTTGAAAAATATATTGCGTAATTCAGCACTTTCGCCAATGAGTTTATAATAAACATAGCAAATACTTGTTAACAAAAACGCAAATTCAGATGGCTTTTTTAAACCACCTCTATCATAAATCCCAAAGACATTTTTAAAAAATTCTGGTATGTCAATGAATTCTACATTCAATAGTTGTCTTTCACAAATTTCACATGACAATTTTTCGGTCGTTTTTTTCTCACACCAGCCTGCAACGTAAAAAATTACAGGTAAATCATCATCAGCCAAGTCATTTAAATCACATTCAGGTAGTTTTGTAAAGAAATTCTGAAAATCTGATTGCGTTTCAAGAAGGTCAGGGGGAATATTCAAGAATATATCACGTGATAAGAGTCCATCTTTCAAAAGAGAAATAACTCGGGTCTTTTTTCCGGATTGCAAAATCCTACTGATACGAACGAAGTAATCTGATGCATTCGTTTGTCTATGCCATCCAAAACGTCTCTCGATTGGATCAGAGGAAAATACATTAGTCAGAACATACTTAAAATTTTGTTCATGCAAAAGATACGGTATTAATAAGCAAAACGAATCATAGGTTAAAATAGCCGCTTCAAACGTTTGAGCAGAAAAACCACGAAGTGAACTTTGTTTCCAAAGTTTTAAGAAGTTAATCCATTTTTGCAAGAATTCTATTTGCCAAGTGTTTGCAACCGAAATATACTCGCTATAAATATCCAGTTTCTGAATTCCTCTAACTTTGCTTCTGACATTCAACACCTTGCAAAAGTGTGACAAATGTTTTAGAAAGTGAGCTGTTTCTGTGTATTTAGAATTGGAACTTGAATAGGTAGATAGAGCCAAATGCGTTGATTCATGGAGAATTGCAAAGGCTGCCTTAGCAGATGTGCGTTGAAGGCTATTCGGATTAACTGAAATTGGCGTAAGTTGATGAGCAAGTCGAAGGGGTTTCTTCAATTCAAGAAATACACTTCCCGAATATGCGAAAAATTTGGAATGCAATCATTAATGTTCAAAACTTCATATGCTGGAACTTGCAATGTTTTATAATTAATAAAGTTATACACAAAGTTCTTAATCAAATGTGTAGTGTCAAATAGTAGATGTAAAAAATCTTGTCGATGCAAATTAATAATCCACTGTCTCCGTATTTCTGCGTCTGAAGAAAACCTATGGAACGTTATTATATCAGCAGTCGAAACGTGTTTATCATAGCCGCTTCTACAGCGAGGAGCACAGCTTCTGTCGGCATATTACACGTGCAAACTACGAAAATTAATACAAACCACTGTGTAATACGTTGAGACGCCACCTAACAAACCCTTCCGTAATTTAATACACACTGACTGAACTTGACATCGTATTTATAATTATTTCACTGCTGTCGCGTCCATCTCTTATTTAGTAGTCTATGTGTCAGGGTGTCCAACTTAATGTTTATTCCTCATAAGAGACACTCGATTTTAAAGCAGGAAGATTTTGCTTCTTTTATTTCATTTTTAATTTATATTGCTTGTTGGTTATTGTTTGCTCATGCATACATGGTATTGGTCAGAGTTGGAGATGGGCTGAAAAAGGCCTGTCCTATGTTGAACTTTAGATTCTGTTGGTAAAGTGCAATTTTAACAAAGGTTTAGAGAGGTGTAATAATAATAGCAAAATGTCTAAAACTTAATGAATTCACCTGTCTTGACTGATCTAATGATCATAATTTCGCAAAAACTGTGAGCAAATATAATCAGGCCCGTTCGAAATGTACTGAAGCACAAAAACTCACCGTCACCTGGACTGAATTGGATCTATTCCAATTTATATGAATTTTGAATTGAGGTGACTGAGCTAGAACTTAACATCATGGGCTTGGCTTGCTGGGACCAAAAATATGGACCCATTGTCAACCTGAGATTGGTATAAGTATCCTTTCCTGAAAACATTTTATTTCTTAAATCGTAAGATTTGTGAAATTACAACATGGATGCAAAAAGGTTTGATGCAACTTCTTTAGATAAGAGAGTAATGACACTTTATAGCTGTTCAAAATCGAGTTTTAAACTGCGGGAAACGATTGGAAATTGTTTAATGTTTAATTTGATAAGTCTCCATATAAGATGGAAGACATTGATTATTTTCAAAATGCAATTTAATTTTTTGTATTTGTCGTCTTATTTTATGTCATGAAATGAAGGAATTAGTATTGATATAAAGTTTAATAACAATGCTATAAATGAAAGTTTTCAAGATATATTTTGACAGGCAGGTTAATAAGGTTTTTGCTGGTGGCATTAACTAGGGATTTAAGTGATTAATCTTCGAACTAATGCAATCAGTTCCAAGAATGATAATGCTTCTTTTCCACTAAATCATTTACTTTCTTGTGCAAAATTTGAATTAGGATTTGGTCATTTCGTATTGTCCCAATAATTTTTTTAACATTCAAGATAGATTCTATACTATGACATTGTTCATACCACGAGCACCAAATCTGTTATGCTTTATTTTATAAGTCTTTTCCCTTAACTATGTCCATGCCAAATATATAGATTCAAACTGTTATTCTTAGACCAAATTTCAATTCATTCTTCAGCTTACTTACATAGATAGTAATTGTTCAGATTAATCTTCTGATAGATATCAATCCAAGCTTCTTATGTGAATATTGATGTTTTTCTTTAACAAATACTTTAAAGTGTTTGAACAGCTTCTTATCGTTGTATGCTTACGCTCACAGTCGCCTTGTCTCCTATTTGTCAGATCTAGTGTCACTTAACGGAACTTTCATAATCGGGCGTTTTAATTTTATACTTAGAGCTAATGGTATTCGCTATTTGACACTTTATTCGTGTTTTAGATAAAGGATGGTAAAGGGGAATTCCTTATCCAACTTCTTAGGCAATTTGGGCAAAGGCTCCTCATCATCATCTGGCGAAGGTTCCAGTAGCGGCAAAAATAGCGCCGCGTCATCAGCCGATCAGTTTAAGGAGATCTTGTCAAAAGGCAAGGAAGACTTCTTAGCTAAATGGGCTACTCCCATATGTAATACGGCTAAATTGGAAGAATTTGATAGAGTTCGCACACTCGGCACCGGCTCATTCGGCCGTGTGTTGTTAGTTCGTCACAAAAGTTCAGAGGATTACATGGCCATGAAAATTCTGGATAAGCAGAAAGTAAGCATACATTTATATATTCAACGTATTAAAATTTTAATTCATTATTATATTCCAATATTTCTACATGATTTTAATAGCAAATCTTAGTTTTTTCACTAATAAATTACTTCGAAGTACAAAACAGTTCGGCAATTAAAATTATAGATGGAAGGGAGATTGTTTTAGTATATCTCGCCTATCCAAATTCTACAAATATAGTTATAGCTCATTTATTCTTTATTGCCTCTTATAATATTTGTAATTTAAAGCGCGCTTTATTTCTAATTATAGCAGTATGGACAACTGCTGACTCATTTTGTATACTATTTTGCTTTTGCCATGCCTTTTCTTGTAAATACTCAGGTATCACGCTGTGATTTTAATCAATAGCACACAGGAAAACATTAAACTTGGGTAAACGCTCCACTAATCTATAACTGTTGCATGTATGCATAAGTGACGTTCTAATTTTAATTTCAAATTAGAAAGTGAAATTGACCTAGATATCGAGGGAAGTAGTTTCATGTATACAGGTTGCTCTAGAAAAAATGCCACAACTTTAATCTCAGTGTATTTAAGAACAGACAGAGATACAAGAACAAACTTTTGAATTCTGAAAAGCTAACATGATGGCAATTTGTTCAGCACTCAAACAAACTTCTTGAAGTGTAGGTGTTCGATGTGAGCACCACGTCGACTGAAACATGCTTTGATCCGGAGACAGAAATTCTCCGCGACTTTGCGGCATGTCTCTGCCGTCACATTGGCTGCATAAGCTTCGACACTCAGCTTTAACTGGTCAAGGGTAGTTAGTTTGTTTCCTAACACTTCTCACTTAGACACTCCCCAGAACAAAAATTCCAAGGGAATGAGGTCAGGGCTATGAGGTGCCCACTCACGTGGGATCCGAAAAGCTCCTTCAGCAAATTGAGAGAATCGTGAGCTATATGGGGCGTAGCTCCATCTTGCTGAAACCATATTCTGCTCTTCTGGAGGACAGTGAACCTTTGACCAAGTTCAGTGCTGAATTTGTTAATGATTTCACCGTAACGCTCGCTGTTGACTGTCACAGTCTTGCCACGCCTGTCTTGAAACCAATACGGTTCGATAAGACCATGTATGCGGTTGAATGCGATAAATGCAGTCACTTTGGCGCCCTTCACATGTTTCTCACTCACTTCCTCAGGAGGCTCCTCGCCCCAGAAAACGTTATTGTGACTGTTTACCGCCCAATTGAGGTGATAATGAGCCTCATCACTGAACCAGATGTTGTTCAACCACCCAGGTGAGCGCTCTAGCTTCTCGTTCAACCACTCACACATTTCAAAGCGCCTGGTTTTGTCCTCATCCTTCAAGACCTGATGAGTGGAAATCCTGTTGTGGGAGAGCTTCATATCCATTCCTCATCGAACTCAGCAGTGTGGTTGGTGTCCGTCTGCGATAGGACTTTTTGGGGCTTCTCACAACTGACTCCTTGATTTCCAGGCGTTACGGTTGGTTTAGCGCCACTTCTACCCTTGTTGCAATTGTGGAGTGTTTGATCCTTTTCGAATTGTTAAACAATCCTGCAGATTGACTTGTTGTCAAGCGTTCTGACGTTGAAGTCCACATTCGTTTTGGAATTTGCGACTAACATGCACGTACGATTGTGTCTCGTACCAGAATTGCACAATTTTTTGCTTCTGCTCCAAAGTGAACATTTCACAGCCGATCTGAAAAAGAAAAACACGATTAAAATTGCCGCTAAGTTTTTAACAAGCCCTGAAAAGGAAACTTTGGTAAAACAAAAATTACAATTTTTACAGCCGAAATAAGTTGTGGCATTTTTTCTGGACACCCGGTATTTTTTGTTGAATATTTATGGTCGTTTTTACTAATGAATTTGGACGACGTGGGTTTATTCAGTATGTTAGAAGCCTTTAATAATGAATTATAAAAGTTCTATGACTACTTCATTATAACTAAGGTGGGTTAGTAAAACTCTCTAACTACCATAGGAATGGAATAATACTATGTTAAATGTTGCATTTTACAGGTGGTTATAAAGTAGCGCAGTTTTAGAATATCAATCAATTTTCTTATAAAAAATGCATAATTTCATATTGAATGTGTATTAAATTCACAAAATTACAGAAAAATATATCAGTGTTCAAACTATATAGACCATTGCGATCGATAACTATAGAACATCTATCAAGTAATAATTCTAATGACCGTTGAAGCAATTCTGTTGAAAGATTCCTGATTTCTTCAGAAATACATTGTGTCAACTGACGTAATGATTTTGGTTCTTTTATATACTCGGGATTTCATTTATCCCCATAAAAAATAGTCGTACTGATTTAGATCTGATCATCTTGCTGGCCATTCTCGATCAAATCCTAAACCAATGATTTTCTCTCCAAAAATGTGTCGCAAATAACCTTTTAGAATTTTCGCTCTATAAGGGGTTGCACCATCTTAAAAAAAGGTAGTGTTTGAGTAGATTTTGGCTATTGTCGCAACATTATCTTGAAGAATTTTTAAATAAGAATCTTTGTTTCTGGGGAATCAAGAAAACCTGGATCAAGAATAAAGTGTGAATAAAATCCGCACCAAACTGTTACTTTTTCAGAATGAAGAGGGACTATATTTATGAGATGTGGATTGTCTACGGACCACTGTATACAGTGACGACTGGAAACGTGACCATTGAGATAAAGATCAGTCCAGAGGATGTTCAAGAAGAAATCCATATCTTGATCAATGAACCACTCTGGGAATGCTAGTCGCCGACTTGAATCTCCATCTTGCAGTGCCTGTACACTGTATACTTCCAGTTGATTCGAATTTTGTGACTAGTCGACAAATGGTTGTTGTAGAAAATGAATCGATGATGATGTTATTGGCCGTTTTGAATGCCCTAAGAGTTTGGGTTGCCGATCGATGATTTTCATAATATAGCTGTACGATCAACACACAAGTTTCCGTTGTAAGATTCATACAAACTGAAAAGAAATTTATAGAAATGAATTACAAACACAAAACCTTATACGTATTTCTATATATATATATATATATGATTTGCTAAAAAAAATTCTAAAATTAGAAGTGACGTCATTCTAAATATAGCAACCTATGATACTGTGCTACTTTATGACCAATTTCTAGTAAATATTAAAACATTCAGTTTAACTTGTTTTTTAAATGAAACTTAATAATGATGTCATAAAATGTTATCATTTGCACTTAAAAGTACGGCTATCAATTATGTTTACATAAGTCAACATAACAGTCAGCAGGCAACTATCTTGAAACGAGATGTTAATTGTATGTGACCCGGGATATTTCAATCACATCATAAGCCTTTTTCCATTTGGAAGGAATTGTGAGGCATTCGCTGAATCTCTCGCTAAAAGTAAAAAAGATTGATTCATTAGAGAATTTAATAAGGCCTTGAAAATTAGTCATAGAGATGACTATTCGTTGTGAGATTTGTTTAGTTTGTGGAACATAGCATGCAAAAAGTCACACCATTTGTAAATGATTGCTCAATATTAGTATTATTTTTTCAATATTAGCAAAGTTGTCTAATGGGTGGAAACCTTTAACAAACTGCGGTAAATCGAAAGTTACAAAGTTTCACCAAGTTTTCTCCATTTTTAATTATAAACCCATTTCTATGTATCTAATATTCCAGTCTTAGCATTAGTTTGAGGATTATAGGTAAAGAAAATCTCACCAGGTAATTTGCTTGGGCCTTAATCTTTAAATTTTGAAGGGATTATTTTTGAAATTCGTATTTTCCTTTTCAGTAATTTTTTCCGTGGTTTTATCATGAAATGAGACGCTGATGTTTTAGTAAATAGGTGAAAATGCTTCTCAAAAATTCCAACATTCTTTGTTAAGATTATGTTTTGCTTCTTTTCTCTTTTTAATGTTTCGAATAATTAGACGTGCTTCCAAAAACCACACACACACACACACATAAACGCGATAATATAGCTGGAAATGCTTATGGTTGTAAACCAACCACCTCTTCAATTCTCTTGATCCATTTTTTGGTTACAACGGTTTTATTATTTTACATTTTCCATAGCTTTGCACTTTTGTTTTTATATTTTTTATTATTTAGGTTGTTAAACTAAAGCAAGTGGAACATACTCTAAATGAAAAAAAGATCTTAGCTTCAATCAATTTTCCATTCTTAGTTGCGATGCAACATGTGTTTAAGGACAACTCCAATCTTTATATGGTATTGGAATTTGTCCAAGGGGGAGAAATGTTCTCACATCTTCGCCGTAACGGCCGATTTTCGGAGTCACACAGTCGCTTTTACGCGGCGCAAATTGTTCTAGCATTCGAGTATCTTCATCATCTGGATCTGATTTACAGAGATCTTAAGCCCGAGAATTTACTTATTGACCAAAAAGGTTATGTAAAAATCACCGATTTTGGGTTCGCGAAGCGTGTTAAGGGTCGTACTTGGACACTGTGTGGCACTCCTGAATATCTCGCTCCTGAAATCATTCTCAGTAAAGGTTATAATAAGGTAATTTTTTTCTTCAGTTATTAATATGTTATCAAAATATTGTACTAAACCTAAAAAACCAATTCTATTTTTCACTTAATATTTCCCAATTATGCTGTGTCACAGAAATCGCTCACCATTCAGATTCTTATAAAAGTATATATTTACCACACACTCAACGCAATCCAATATTCTATCAGTGAGTTTATACTAATGTCCCCAAACTATTGTAGATTTTTCTGTATAAATTGGACTTTTCTTCGATAGCATCTTCCATTGTCTTCATCTGGGCCAGTATCTTGAAAGCATTTTTTGGGCTGACATACAGTTGTATGGCTCTAAGGTTGTTCTCGCTCAAGAGGATTGCAATTGAGTTTTTGAACTCCTCATTCATATAAAATAACATTTAAAAAGAAAAATAGGATAGTATATGATACTTTTCCTGTATGTTCGCTTTAGACCAGTTTAAATGAAGCAATCTTAAAATTTTTTGTAATTTTTTGGTTAGCCAAACACGTTTTCCACATTTCAAAATCTTGAAAACGTTTATCTATTCGTCTTTCAATACAAAAATTACATACCCCTTAATTTTGAATTCTAAAGTTTTGTTAGATTCTTGATAAACTCAACAGAGGTCACTGTCAGAAACTTCCAATTTCATCCTTTCTAAATGTCCTTGTCAAAGAATAATGATAATTTTCAAGGCATTTTGATAAACAATGCCGATGAATTAGGTTTGTGCGAGCGCTTTGTTTATTTTAAGTTGCCTAAAATCTCTAAAGTTGATCTTTACATTTTGGGACATAATGACGCCCGTATGGAATTTCATATTTACTCAATGCTATCTCCATTATTGTTTTCTGAACTGTTATAATATTGATAAAATAAACCTAGAATGTATCCCATAACCTTAGTAGCTAAAAATTTCTAATTTTTTCTAAATATTTCTTTGATTTCATTGAAGGAAATCAATGTTGAAAATCTGACGAGGGGACATTTCATCATGTCCCTCCTTCTCTGCGTATGTCACTGTTGTAGTACAAACTGTTTTACGAGTTTTTCAGTAAAAAGCATGTTCATGAGTTACTAACCGCATTTAAAATTTAATTTTCAATCCACCGTTTTTAATATTAATCATTTAAAAATATTTATTTCCTAAGAACTGTCAATCAAAGTGAAGTTATTGTTATAAACCGTGTCTGTAAAACAAAAAATATTTTGTGTTATTTCATTAATTTTTCTATCATAGAAATCCTTGGCAGTTTACATTAAACTAATTTGACATGCATCGTTGTATGCATCATTTAGACCTGTGTTTAGATATTTTAATTTGTTAATATTGTTGTAAGCATTGAGTCCTCAACAATAATTGTTCGGTATGCTCACTATATTTTGAAGCTGGACGTTTTGCTATTTTAAATAGTTTATTTATTGTGATTGCTGGTAGAGCAATTGAGGCTCCGACGTTTTTCGTTGTTTTCTCTGCCAAACATTGACTGTTTTGTTTCAGACTTTATTACATTATCTAAAATGACGTTTGAGGTTTTTACATTAAAAGCAATTCAATTTCACTTGAAAAGAAAGCACGTTTTTCTCGTAAAAATACGTTCCTATTTATAGCGATTCAAGTATAGAAACACCTACGTATATTTCAAACGATATAATCGTATTCAATTCTTATATTCAATGGTTAATGTAATTTTTATTTCTGTGTATGTTGAACGCTTCTCGATTGGCAAACGTTAACAACATCCTTCAGTGAGTTTGATTTATAGTCCAGTCCAGTTCTTTTTGCTTAAATAGATTGTTTTGCTGGATCTATCCCTATGAACTTTGACATTTTAATGAAAGTCGGTTAGAATTATTCACCTATGTAATCGATGTTACTTTTTTCATTCAATGTGTGTATTAGAATTGCAGAATTATTTTTGAAAAATCGGGTTTAAAGTGTATGCGAATTTAATTTATTAACACTGGAATTGCCATTTATATTGCTTTTTAAGTGGTTTAAAAGATATTTAGATATTTTAGCAAATTAAGCAATCAATAAATTGGCACTTGATTAAAAATCGAGTTCATGTCTCCAGGACATTTTCTCAACCAGGAATGCATGAGTCCTGCACATTTTATTCATTTTGAGTCAGTAGACCAAATTAGATTAGGGATTGGGTTGACTCTTTCTAGTACTTGTCTTATATAAACTATTTTTTAATTGTATTGATTTTGAGCACCGGTCAGCATTTTAATTTAATAAACAAGCTGCTTTGCTTAGGGATGTAAATTATTAACTTCTGATTGTTCAGTCCTAAATGTTGATTTTTAGGCAGTGGACTGGTGGGCTTTGGGCGTTTTGATTTATGAAATGGCCGCTGGCTATCCACCATTCTTCGCTGATCAGCCAATTCAGATTTATGAAAAAATTGTTTCTGGTAAGGTTAGATTCCCATCACATTTCAGCACCGAACTTAAAGACATTCTACGCTTCTTACTTCAGGTATATTCCTACATTTTATTCTATTCCTTTCGCACTGTTATTACTGTTATAGAATAGGGAAGCTACACTATACCTCGAAGTTGTTGCATTTTGCAACTTTGTTTGCTCAACTAATTAAAAATGTGAACAAAAAGTAAATATATGTAAGGATAAATGTGCTTTTCAATTTAAACGTTTGCTTTGGAAATTAAATTTCTATAATTAACTCTAAGTTGCTTATTAAGTTTTTTCTTTAGGCGTATATTGGAAAATTGCATTATTACATTATAATAGAGTTGTAATCGGATGCTAAATACTTCTGTGTATAGCACAAAAATGTACAAAATAATTTATGGGTTTGGAAAAACGCGATAATTGTTTTAAAATTGAAATTTTTTAATCCTGATTTTGTTTTGTTTTAACTGCTACTCTTCTGAATAGGACGATCGCTTTGTATGTTTTGTATATATTTCTCTTTTTTTTCATTTATTTTGTTTGCTTCCATTGGTCAAGTTAGAACAGACTACATGTATAATTCAAAAGAAGTATTTTAGCTGATTGTTATTATAATGTAATTTCCAAATAAGTCGGATTATCTAATCAAGTAAATCTTTTTTAAAGATTTAGCTTTAAGATATTAAGGGTTGCTTTCTGCAGAATATAAAAATATTTAGAAATATTTTTTAAATACTGTGGAAAGTTTTTTGGTGGATTTAATTTTTAAGCAATTGCCTTCATTTCGAGTATCGTTTAGGTTGATCTAACAAAGCGCTTTGGAAACCTGAAAAACGGTGTGAGTGACATCAAAACTCACAAGTGGTTCGGCAGCATAGATTGGATGGCTATTTACAAACGCACTGTCGACGCTCCCTTCCTACCAAAGAGTAAGGGTCCCGGAGATGCTTCCAACTTTGATGATTATGAAGAAGAGACTTTGCGCATTTCAATTTCCGAGAAAATGGGACGTGAATTCGCTGATTTTTAAATTTTCGCTTTTCTTTCACTTTCACTGCTACTTCTACTTAATGTATTTCTTGTTTCGTACGCTGCCACCTTGCGGAGATGAATGTGTGTATTTGTGTTGTAGTTCTAGACGAGCAATTACTATTCAGATCATTTTAATTTAAGGGTAGTGTATAGTGCTTATTTAATGATTTTCTTACAATGTTTATACTTGTGCTCTATTTAGATGCATCTTATTTTTTAATGTTTTGTATCTCTCAATACATAAAGTTTGTAAATTATTAATTGAGAATTTGCATGTTTTGGTAAATTGATTGTAGGCAAATAGATGTTTTGTATGTAAATATTAAATTTCTTTATTTTTTTCTTCAAATTTTCTAATTCTAGTATTCTTAAGCTTGAAATTGTACACATACAAATTAGAATGTCTTTGACAAGATAATTGTTTTTATTTTAGAAGCGAGAACAAGACTAAATATTATTAAACTGATTAAAACAAAAAAATTGGAAAACCATGTTGGCTAGGTATTATTCTATGGGCTCTTAAAATTACTGCTAGTATCATTTTAAGTCCTTAAATTTAATAAATACAAAGTAATTACTTCACGTATTATCTAAAAATTTTGCTCATATTCCTCCTATTTTTAAGAAAACCTTACATCAATTAGTCAATAATTATCTGCACTCGATTACTATCAATTTTTAGTTATGGACTATTTAAGGTTCTCAAAATCTTTTGATTTGATTTATTGGATATAACCAGAAAAATTATCTCATTCTTATAAGGATAAAAATGGACAATTACGTGCACCACCCAAGATTTATGTATATAGAATATGTTTAATATGCCAATGAGACCTAAATATATAGCCATAACGAATTAAGTCAACTTGCAGTTGAATCTATTGTATTTAAATTATCAAATTGTTTGTTTTTTAATGTAGCTAAAGTGGAATTTTGTATTTTACAGCCATGTAAAAGTAATTACGATATTCCTCAAGCGACGTTAAATTTAAGTAATGGTTATATGCCTAATGTAGACACTATCAAGTACTTAGAAGAAACAATTGTCTTAAAGTTGAAGTTGATCTGTCACATTAAGATAATGCTTAAAAATGGCTATAAGTATAAAAAGTGTAACTGTTCAGGCAATTTCCACCTTGTGTGATAATGAAATTGCTCCATCTATTTATCTAAGTCACCATTGCTACAACGGTTGTATTTTTAAACGGCGTTCTTCATAAGAATTTGCATGCAATAAAAAAAGTTCTAATTACTAGGATTAAAATTTTTGGGTCGAGTCGTTTTGCAAAGCACCTCGTCTTATTGTCAATAGTGGAATTCCTCAAAGAAGACGTCTAGGACCGCATCTTTTGCTCAATGATCTTTGATCTACTATCTAGTCTTATCCAGCAGGATCTTCCTTTTAAATAGTGATATGAAAATAGTGTCAAATCAACCTATTAAGCCTGGTCGATGCGGGCGTTTTGAAATCAATTCGATTCGATTATTGAAAACTAAATTTGCTTTGTTGTTCAGTATAAAACATATATTGCTTCTTTGAATGTTTAAATTTATGATTGCCATAAAGTTGTTACTGTATATTTCATATTAATTGCTAAGTAAAAAACATATATTGCTTAGAAAAATGTTTACATTCAGGATCGCAATAAAGTGGTTCTTGTATATTTTTTCTGTATTTTTATGCAAAAAACAAATATTGCTTGGGAAAATGTTTAAATTTAAGATCGCCCTAAAGTAGTTCTTGTATGTTTCTTTTTAATTGATTAATACAAATCATATTTTTCTGAGAAAACTCTTTAAATTTAAAATGGCCATAAAGTTGTTCTTCTAAATGTCTTCATTATTATTTTTAAGGATATAACATATATTGCTTATAGAATTGTTTATATTTGCAATTCACATAAAGTTGTTCTTGTATATGTCATGTTCATTATTAGGTAAAACTTTATTTGAAATTGTCTTGCACATTTGTATTGTGTGTTTCTGAGGCAATGTATATAATTAATTCTCTGTATTTTTCACTGATTTTCATTGTGAAATATATATAATTTGAAAAGTGTATAATTTCTCAAATACATCAAGCGCTTCTGTATGCTTTCATATTAATGGTTCAGTAGGAAATGTATATATCGTGATGTATGTGTAATTTGAATAGATGCTCAAGTGCTGTCTCTTATACAAATTATGTTTTCATTAAAAAATACTTATCTTTTAAAAAATTTGTACCATTCTAATACACTTAGTGCGGTTTTGCATATGTTTATTATTTATTTTAAGTGGAAATTTACATCATTCTAAAACTTGCGTATAAGCTAAAAATTTTTCAGGCTCAGGTGTTTCTGATTTTTAGGTTTTTTGTAACAAAATTTTGCACATATGTATATACGTGTGTAATACATGTGCCTATAAATTTAATTATTCACTGAGAAAAGGATGACAAAAGACTATTTGAGGCTTTTTAGGGTTTTAACCCAATTTTCTCAAAAATGGAATGTGAGAAATATTTTAAATTTTGATATGCTTTAAAAAAACCCTCTTCTCCGATCTCCAACATAGTGGTATACCACAGGTAGGCTGTGAGTTGAGAAATTTAAAGCCTAAAATTTTAGGCTTTTTAGCCAAATTATTTTAGGCTTTCTAAATTTTAGGTGGTAATATTTAGCATTGAATCAATGTGTAATTGCCAAATGTTTTCAATAAATTGAGAAGTAAAAAAGAACATGATTAGGCAAACATCAATTTAGGATAAACATAAAGGTTTTCTTGTATATTTTAAATTAAATTTAAAAGTAAAACCATATTTAACTGTATGGTTGCTCATGTATATTTTTTCCTTATTGTTAAGTATAAAACATATATTGCTTATATATATATATATATATGAACTTAGGATCATGTTAAAGTTTCTCTTGTATATGAAAACTTTGTTGTTCATTATGAAATATATATTGCTTAGACAAATGTTTAAATTTAGGATTGTCATAACGTTGTTCTTGTATATTTCTTCCTAATTGTTAAGTATAAAACATAAATTGTTGAAAAAATTTTTTTTAAAGTTGTTTTTGTTTATTTCTTCTTAATTGCAGTTTTCCTAAATTGTAATTGAAAGTAACAAACAGTGACAATATTATTATATAGATGATAAACATTAACAGTTTTGTGTTATTAAGGTTTCTATATAGAAAAATATTTTATTAGTGGAGTAGTGTTTTATATGGTATAGAAAGCTATTTATACCATTCTATAGATAATGTTTATCTCTATATCTTAATATTTATGATGTTTTAATTCCATTAATATATTTATATAATTGCTATATTATAAGGATTGAATTTCGATAAAGATGTGGATAAAATTTTCTAATTTTTTTCATTAGTCTTTAAGTTATGGTTGTTAGCTATGTGCCAATTCTCGATTATGCAATGTCACACTTTTATGTTTAGCGGCCTTTTGCCCTGCTTCCAATTTGTAACCCACAACAAATATATAATTGGGAACTTTCAGAGTGACTAAATTTCATAATTTTCCTGGAGTTTTTATTTTAAGTTATTACCACTTCAAAATCAGTGGCGAATGCAAGGAGACCGGCATGATGAAAGAAGCCTAGTAAAAAGGTTTGGCAAAAAAAATTCTAAATTAGTGGCATATTTTTGGATTTCATTTTCAAACCCTCTCCAAATATTTGGCAATTATTAGCCAAAGATTTGTTCTGCATTCTTATGTCGTCGCGAAATCAGGCCAATTTAGAGAAATCGCTAAAAATTCATTTTTCTATGACTTCTCAAGAAAATATATGAGCGAATAAAATGCAAATTGCATCAAAATCTATCAAACATTTTCTTTAAAGAAAGGCAGCACTACAATGCGTATTGCTTCACGATGCAGAAAGATTTCGTTACGGTTTAAAAATGCAGGCCAATTTAGGGTAATCGCTAAAAATATTGTTTTTTATATGCATTTTCGAGAAAATATATGGGCTACTCTTAGCTTTACTTGCAAAGAGCATAATTGTAAAATCACTGTGGCTTTTGTTCTATTCATGGTAGGTTTTAGTCTTAGAAGAAATTGAAGCATCAAGTTTATAGATGCTGTAAGAGACTTTTATGCAATAACTGCAACATAAATCAAGTTATTTTCCAAAAACTCAATTCTAAGTCAACATTCTCTTGGGAGACATTCAATAATTGTGAAGGAGACAATGCATTTTTGCAGTTCTAGTTGTTCCAATTTACTTAATGAGGTGGGCACAATGGAAATTTGAATTGCTAACAGGGAGCTCAAACAGTTCGTCATTGTTTGCTTTTATACTAAGTGAAAGATATTTGGGTGCATTTTGGATCACAACGATTTTCCCATTTCAACGCTGAACAATAAGTTAGGACTATGAAGATCGACGTATGGCGTCATTCTAAGCGTGGACATATGCTTTATAGTATTTCAAACATCAAAAAAGATTCATTGTTTTAAAATTGTGGTTTGACAATATAGTGGTATAGAGACAAAATCATTCTACTAAAGAACAGCTTATACAAATAGTTATTTTTTCATTTAATGCACACTCAAATTTGCTGCTCTAGAAATATTTGTTTCTTACCTTTCAATCTCACTTTGAAGAGAAGATGGAATGCCACAGAAATGTTGTTCTATACATTCAACATGATAATATAGAAAATAAATAAATTAGAAAACCACAATACCAACATTTGTCATAATGACATTGTCTAGCACATCATTATTATTTTTATCAGTATCAGAACATTCTGCTCCTGAATTCTTATTTACTTTAAATTAATTTGGTGCTCCACGTTAGGAATCTCCATTCAACTTATAGTAAATCTTTGCTACAAATTTAAAGTAGAAAAAACCAAATTACATAAGTTCAGCTAAAATCGAAACCGTCGGTGTCACTTGAGGTTTTGTCTGTCTCAGCTAAGTGGTGGCAACTTCAAGACTTGAAACTGCAATGTATTGTCTAGTTCCATTAGGCTAAGTTTGCATTTTACCCAGTTCCAGCTTAGGGAATAGTGGATATGCCTTTTCTCAGATATTAAACCACAAAGTTGCAATGCACCGCTCGGTTCACTGAACACCAATGGTGTAAATGAGGCGTGTTCAATTTCTAGCACTCTCTGTTGGTACTAACTCATTTTCTCAGTTTCATGGGTCCTATCTGTTGCAGTTATTCGAGCTTTGGTAGCTGCACAAGGGTTGAATACCCTTACATCAAAGAATGAGCATTGGCCATAGTTTTAATATCCAAAGACAGAGGGCTCTAGCCGAGCTCCATCAGAGATGTTATAAGAAGACAGCAGAAACTCCGTTTGTAATTTGTGTGAGATGTTGGTCTTTTATAACATTGACAGTGCGTCATACATTTTATTATGACATCTTGCAACAAAAACAACAGTGGGGAAAGAGGATGCTATCTCCAAATTCGCTCTTGTTGAGTTGAATCCCTCTTGTTGTATGGGAAGAGCAACCTTTGCGTTTTATTGTTTGAATGGTTTGCTGTTGATCTCCATTCAGTTCAACTAACAGTTTTTGAAATTTAAATTCGATAATATCATGGATTTCTTTGAGACAAATCGTCACAAGGCTATTCTGTTCGACTGCAGTTGTCAATGATATCTGGTCTGATTGTGACCGAATTAGACTCTTCAGGGGGTGTGTAACTTTGCCAGAGAAATAATAATCTTCACAAAATGTCAAAACTTGGTCTTTAATCACAAGCGCACCAAATTTTCTCAGTAGTCGTAAAAATCTAGATCTTTGCCACAAAAGTTTGGAAGAAATTTTAGTCTATTATCCTCAAAAGCCTTAAAGGTGTTGTAATGAATCTCTGTAACTCTCTGTGCTTAGGACTACTTCAATTGGAGGCACTTCGAAA
This sequence comes from Hofstenia miamia, assembly GCA_900660155.1. Taxonomy (NCBI): domain Eukaryota; kingdom Metazoa; phylum Xenacoelomorpha; order Acoela; family Hofsteniidae; genus Hofstenia; species Hofstenia miamia. The sequence goes on along the minus strand of CABFPE010000016.1, from coordinate 2,160,979 downwards.
AACATGAATAAACCGCATCTGTCTGAGTCTCCATTTTTTGACTTTGGATTTGAACTGTTAGGCGCAGTAAATCTCGGTGTCTAGGAAACCGCCTGCGTATTTCACTCCATATGTGTGGAAAAGTACGCGTTATCCACCAAAGTATTTGTTAGCCTTGTAAGGATAGGCTCTATTATTTCACCAGCAAGCCTTATTGATAGAATTGCCAGAGCATTGCCAAAATTATCAGAACGTGGGCGAAGTACTGAAGATGTCAGTTCTATTACTTCTAAGATGCTTTAAACAGCTAGGTCCTTCTCCTGCAGAGCAAAATAGGCAAATGTTTATAATTTCTTCTGTCATCTTTGAAAATATAGCACTGGGTAAAACTTGAATGTCACTTTTAATAGGTTAATCATAATCAAGGGGATGGACATTAGGGTGTTTTGAATCCAGGCCACGAACAATTTCATCAGTAACTAGTAAGGTATCGTTTTCAACGAGTAATATTTCACCTTTGTGTTGCCCTTGATTACTAAGTTCGAAAATTTTTTGCCTGTGCAAGAGTTATTGGAAGCCGATTAATTTAGTTTTTTTGTATAGCTTTGGCTCCAGCAATTAAGTCCTGAACGTTGCCTTTGAACCATTCCTTGTGTTGTTTGCGAAGATGTTCTAAGTTCTCGTAGGCCATATTTCTGTTTGATGCCTTTTGTAGAAAATGAGGTAGAGGTAAGAAAAAGGCATACAGAGCTGTCGATGCATCTTCACAATTATTTACAAAGAGCCGAAGCAAGGGTTTAAGTTCTTCAACACACTCCTTACCAGCATTTCTAGGAGGCAGTTTGAAAAGATTTTATCGAAACACTGTTAATATTTTGTAAGCCTCGATTACAACTGATCCTTTAATGCACTCCCCACTACCTGTTGGAAGATTTGAGGGCAGCAGCACGGCATTTCTTTCAAATTAAGTTCATTAAGTAGTTGCGTCATGTCGGAGGATTCAGCATCATGATGACTGATATTCCATGGAAACTGCTGTCTTTTCATTATTATCTACCAACTTCTCTTCTTTACGTAATTTTCATTTTCATCTAATCCAATTATTTGTTATTTTTTTTATTTTCATAGTTATTCTAAATGTTATCTTATGTTTTGAGATTTACATATTTTCCGACCGTACAAGTTCTTCATTTTACCAGAGATCAAATTTACTATGGAAACTGAAATCAACAACAAATTAAATTTTCTTGATGTGTGGATACATAACTTCAACAGCTATCATGAAACCAATTGGCACATCAAGTCAACAAATTCTGGAGTCTATATTCCATACAGCACATATTGTAGTAAAACATACAAAACTAACAGTATAAAAGCATTATTTCATGGTGCTAAACTAACATCATCTAATTATAAACATTTAACAGATGCCACTGAAAAAAATTTTCAGACATTAGTGAAAAATGGTTATCCACACCAAATTATAAAGAAGTTTTCGAATGACATGTCTTTAAGCAATAAAGATCAAATAAACGCCTCTGATGAAACTAAGGCTATTATATATTTGAAACTCCCCTATTTCAGTAATCAAATCATTAAAGTAAAGAAAAAAGTTATAATGAACACCAAACAAAAGCAAACAAAGATATTACCAAAATTTAAATCATTGAACATCATTAAAAACAAAGACCCAGTTTCGAAAAATTTAGTTTCTTCATTAATATATAAATACCAATGTGATGATTGTAAGAAATCATACATTGGAGAAACTAAAAGACATCTAGGAACCAGAATAAATGAACATCTAAATGGGCACCTAAGATAACAAATATATTTATCTAACCATACTGCAAGTGAAGATAATTTCTATACACTACTAAGATCAAACTATCCAAAAATAGGTAAAGCAATTTTAATTAAGGAAACTAAGAAAGATCTACTATTAAATATTCAACAAAGCATGCTAACATTAAATTTATATTAGAAGTGCATGCAAAATAAATTTATAAAGCGTAGTTATTGTAAACTTATTATGGCATTATTGTTATACTGAAGATGATTTAAAATCGAAACCGGTCTATCCTAATGTCAATATAACATGAATATATCAAAACTCAGTATAATTACATTTGAATATATACATATATATATATATATATATATATATATATACACATACAAGGTGACCGCTTTGATCATGTTCTATACAGTGAAAACAAACAATCAANAAACCCCAAAGTCACCATTGCCAGCACGTAATACCAGGTGTGTGCCGCCTTGTTTTCAGCAATCATCTGCGGATTATCCATAGCATACACGAAACAATTTGTGCAACTTCTAAAGAGCGAACAAAATTTTTTATACATTTTAATTATTTCATTGTTTTAGGCCAAAGTAGTAATATTGAAAGTGGGCAATTGCATGAAATTGTATCAAATTTTTCAACAAAATAGGATTATTTTTAGAAACAACGGTGTTTTATGAAATATTTTTCACGAAAATATGCACTAAATTGAATACATTATGTATTTCAAATTTAGGATTTCATTGTGCACTTCAAATGAGAAATTTTAGTGCATTTTTAATGATATAGAATAAGTAAAGTACAAAATGTTTACATAAAATTATAAATGTGCGCCTACTCGTCAAATGTTGTTGAATATTTTGATAAAATTCAAGAAAATCAAACATCCCAAAATGCAAAAATTTTACTACAATCAATGAAATTTTAAAATTACGAAAATTTGAGAAGTCACAGAAGTGTTTCTTGTAATTTTGGAGAAGATGCGTGTTGGTGAAACCCGCCCATATTATTGAATTATTTTCATACAAAAATTTGAGGCATCGTATTGGGTACAAAAGAATTTGGTTTGTAATTTTTGCACCATTTTAACGAACTATTTTTATTTTAGAGGAACAACCGCCCCCTAGCACCCCTCTGTACCCACCCCTGATTGTGTAAATTAAACATACAGTGCAAAGAAAAATTACCGGTCAAATGCCGTTATTGACTGTTGTCGGCCAACTACCGGCCTCGGCCTTAAATATTTGGCCTGTTCCAACTCTTTATGGTATAAAGATAACAATTTATGACCTACGTATTGCTGGCTCTCAATATCTTTCAAAATGGTAATTCTGTAAACACACTTTGATGTGTTCTTCAAAAATTTGATCTGTGTAGAAAAGATGATGATGATCAGATCATGATATTGGAATAGAATATTTTAGAAAAACTGCTAAATTTTTGCTAGATTTGTATGTCTACTTCCTGTTAACGTTCAATTTCGTTGATATTCTTTAATATACAATATGCATGTAATATGCCATGTGCCAACACTTCAAAGTGCAACTTGAAATTAATAGTGATTTATGCTGCTTTGCCCAATATTTTTAAAAAGTGTGCTATTGAGCGACATCAACCTTGTTGAATAATACGTATATTTATTTGATTGGCGATATCAGTGGTTTTGAAAGTCCTTTACTTCATTAAGTTCAACAAAGCTCGGTCATACATTCTATATAGGGTTATGCTGATATTTCTATCATTTGCACTCTGCTGAACCTTCCCGAAAAAGTATTCAAATTCTGTTAAATCTGTATTAAATATATTTTTTGTCATATTATTTAAAATATATAGTGAAATTCATTCCTATTTTTGACCCAGTATCGATTTAATCAAGCCTAATATTGTCATTTCCTGGTAACATAGATAGTTGTAATGCATGTATAATTGCACACTAGCATTTGAGTCAAGTTATTATATTTAACCTTAAGCAGCATGGTCTCCATTTAACCGATAAATAAAAATTTATTCAAGCCCACTAGGAAATTTGGAAATCCTGAGACATGGATATATCAACTTGCTTGTATTCAATGTTAAAAATTGGTACTAAAATATTACTGTGCCTAAATTTTTTGAAAAGCTTAACTAATTTTCAATGAAAATTCTAATTTTTTTATTTTTTTAATCCTCTCCAAGCGCAATGTTCAGGTAAATAAAAGCCTTAGAGCCCATGGGATCAACAACGAACTTTAACTGTTTCTTGATATTAAATAGATTTTTCAAACCCATTGATGCCTGCCGTGGAGAATTCTAGCAACGGTACGACTGAATGGAATAGCGCCATTTCGTGGTTAGCGAACGAAAATAAAAAAGGAACACTCCTCAATTTAGTGGTACCTTCAGACTGTGGATGCCTTATTTAGTTTTTCCAGCACGAGAACGGGTATGGGTTCTACTCTAGGATATAAGAAAAGTGAGCATATGCAAAGAAATCCCTGTACTTTTCTACTTCAAGAAAGGCGTTCCATTTTTGCCGACACTTTGGACCTAATAATTCTGCATCCAATTCCTTGTTCCATGCCAACTTCAGCTCAATCCTTGGGTCGGAAAGAAAAATTTCTATATTTAGTGCAGAAAAATGCCAGTAGTTAACCGTAAAGCTTCAAGAGATTTGCAAATCAAATCAAGTTAATATTTTGAAAATAGATCAAATAGATTGTTCCGATATAACTCTAAATTTCCACTAAAATATCAATTTAAATATCAATGGTTATCAAAACAATTTTGTTATTACAAAGCTGTATAAATATATTTTCGTATTTTTAAAATACAAAATTGCCAGTTGCTCTACATAATATTCAGTTATATAATGCATGATGCTCATTTTACCATATTCAAAATACTTCTGAAATCTGTTCTTTAAAATGAATATCAGCAAAATGGGTTTAAACGATATCAGAATTAATGATCTTGTTCATCGATATCTGTTAAAATTAGAAATGCAACAGTAGCCACGACCTTGAAGAGGAATATTGCGTATTCATTTCCCTTTTGAATGTAAAAACTATCTCGAATTCCTTCAGTATGCAGTTGCTTATAATCAAAAGAAATGAACAAGTGGTAGCAATAGGGTATCAAACATAATGTAAAAATCACTAGATTTGTTGCTAGATTAATAACGTGGTAAACATTTCTTGGTTCCGACATTTCATTTTACTACGCATTTGAGATTTAGTTTAAAATCACATTCTTAATTTAATAAGTTGGAATATTTTTAGTGAAATATTATCTTTGTGATAACTCTTTATCCAAATGCTGTATATGCTTTAAAATGTGGAATAAACAAAATGTTGTACTATTGAAAATGACAAAATTGGGTAATTTTAATGTCCAATAGGATTTTGAAGATACGCTACTACATATAGCAAATCAGTCTTGGTAGTCTTACCCAAGGCTTCATAATAAATTGCAATACCGATTTTGATATTCAAAATCATCCATCTGATATACAACCAGGAAAATGCAATATAATTTGCTCGATTTCATAAATACACATTCCATTAAGTAAATCAATGACAGGAACAAATCTTCTCTGACTAGTTTGTAATTGCTCTATTGTTCCCAAGCAACCATTTTTGCTTAAGCTTTGAAACAACCTGCTCAAGAACTTGTACACAAATGCCACATTAGAATTAGGGCATACACTACCGAAAATTGTGCTAATTTAAAACGAAACACGCTATTTTTCAACTATTATAAATTTATGAATATGCTGTTTGTTAAGGAAATTTTTACGAATAGTAAAATAAAATCGTGATTCAATACCAACTCTTCTTGTGAAGCAAAATATTGATGTCCTATTACCATTGCATACATTCCTAATTAATGAATCGTTAACACAGTGCAATCTCCTTGCTCTTTGACTGTTGTCTATCTCATTATCAACAAGACTCAGGATAAAAATCAACATAGCAGTTACTGCTTAGTTCTGTTTGCCCTTCATTTGAAATTGTTGGAACGAGTTGTCAATCATCATCTTTGCCAACATCTCAATCACAACAATCTTTTTCTTGTAACATAGATCCTCTTAGCCGTTGATAGTACAAATCTCTGCTACTTTGGATTCTACTTGATTTGAATTCAGCCTTAGACACCATTGACCATGAAATCTTTCTCAAGGTATTTGAAAGTAGATTTGCTATTTGTAACAACTCTTGCTTATGGATTAAATCACGTCTTTGTTCAAGAAGACAGTCAGTTGTTATTGATGGATGTGCTTCTGCAGAGTATCCATTTGATGAAGTTCAGCACTTGGAATACCTCATTTTCGCCTTTATGTGACTGAAGTTGAAAATTTTTTTAACGTTTTAATGTCAATATCGTGTCTTATGCTGATAATACCGAACTTTATACAGTCCTCAAATCTGTAGACCCTATTGAGATTGCTCATTTTCAAGAATGTTTCTCGTCTCTTTGTGCCTGGAACACATACCATATGTTAAATGTAAGCATAAACAACTCTGAACTAACTGTTGGTTGGCCATGGCACTCTTCATCAAATACTGATTAGTAACGAAAATTCCATTCTGCAGCCCTCCATTCGAAGTAGTATAACCTTGCATTGTAATTTGACATTTTATTACATAAAGAAGCTGTATCTACAATGTGCAGTAAGACTATGATAGCCAGGGGCCCAGCGAGAAAAAATATATGAGGGAGTGCATTAGCAAAATTGCTGCCCCTTCAATAGTGACAACTAGATTCGTCTCAGTTTATTTCTTTAAGCCTACTATAGTATAGTGCATTCTTGATAGCCAATATAATAATTAACAAAATATGCAAAATAATATATAAAACATAAATGAGTATGTTTGGTGACTGGCGTATATTAAAACATTCAGCTCTACTTGAAAAACAATGATAGAAAATCTATACAATTTGAAATTCAACTTAGTTTTTCATAAGGTAGGTTCACTCTTGTTACCTTTGTTACAAACGCAAGTTGGTCAAAAAATGTACCTTGAAATTGATCAGCAAACATGGGAAAAATCAAATAATGCTGTCAATCAAACACTACGATTAATTGCCCTGGAAAAAATCAATGCCAGAGCATTTTTACCATCTCTTGATCATGCAAATGTTTGCCTTTGTTTTTTTACTATCCTAATTATAAATTTCCTAATGTTGACAAAGTGATTAAAATATCTTGCATGTAGTCTAAAATTACATTCTATTTTCGTTACAAAACAATTTATCCTTCAAAACAAAAGTCTATCTCACGCAATCTTATTGAAATTTATCATGTAAAATTAAAATCATTAAATGTNCGTTACAAAGAAATTTAAGATTCAAAACAAAAGTCTATCTCACGCAATGCTATTGAAATTAATCATTTAAAATTAAAAGCATTTAATGTTCCCCTACCCTAATTCAATGGTAAAAATGCTTCTACTAAACGTCTATGTACATAAGCAAAACTTAGTTGACAAATCAATATGATGTGGAAACTTGCTTCTGCAATTGTAATGATATGTTTATATTACACTATCCATTTTCTAATAATCTTTCAAATATATTTCGCAATATAAGAGCAAAATGTTTACTAGTCAGTCATCATTTATCATTGTTTTCAACTAATTCTTGATCATTCTGAGCTTACTAAGAGATCATTTGCTGGACTTCACCAGGAAAGTGGAAATATGTGTTTTCTATTCTGACTTTCACTAGGCTGAATTTATTTTTGACCAATTTTTAGTGGTATATTAAAATGGTAGTTGAAAGCAAAATAATTCATGTCAAATACAAAATAATACAAAGATGAGATTAATAAAACATAGAAGTGGTGTACAGAAGGGAGCTTCAAAATCGATTTTGATTGGTTAAATTTAACCATTTTCGGTAAAAAATTAAAATAATTTAGAAAGGTTTATTTTTGAATATTTTGATAAATTTCGTGGGCTTAACTGTGATTTTGGTCACTTATATGATCACAACAGAGATTTCCCTTATTAGAAAATTCTGCATACGTCCCTGAAACAGGATAGAAAATTGAGATTACTAGGTAATGATTATGAAATTAAAACGTTGGGTTGTATTGCAACTTGTTGATTCTTCTATGGCATCAGATAAAAATCAGTTAGACCTGCTAAACGTTAATGATATTCTCAAGACTAGAACTAGAAAGACAGATTAGTAATAGCGAATTTATGTGTAAACTTTCTGAATAGAAAGCTGTTTAGAAAAAGGTTAAATAGAATTATTTAGCCCTACTAAACGAGTTCCTTAAAAAACTAATTAAACTTCATTTAAGCCAGGCTTGCAAATTGAAGTAAAATTGTTTTCCATTTCTATTCCATTTCCACAAGTATTTCAAAAGCATTTTCATAATTTTCTATAAATGTCCAGTTCTTTCGATAACTCTTAGATTATGGTTCTGCAGGACAAGTATTTCGCTGGTCCTAGTCCCACTTAGTTTAATTGGATTTGGCCCTAGTCATGTACTAGCCACGTCACATAAACTTTTGGGACAGTGGGCCTTCATAACTCACTAAGCTGACTATAAGTTGAACCAAAATTACTATTTGTTGCAGCTGCTAATGCATACATAATAGAATTTTGGAATACTCTTGAACCTTACCTCAACCAAGGATATTTCAAATTTCCAGAATTGTTCACAATAAAAGTACACTTTTAGAGAATAAGATGAATAAATTAAAGTCATCTACGTATGGCCACAATATATTGCAAAACTCATGTAGTAGGTTCATGTCCATTTGCAAACTTATTAATGCTAATCTTTTGTTTAAATTAGAAGAATAGAACAAATGAAATAGGTCGAAAATATAGATTTTGTGTCACACTTGTAATGGCTGAGATTCAAGAATTACACTTACAGAGAAAACACAAATCACTTATTCAAATATATATTTCAAAAAAATGTTGAAAGAGATAGACTGACAGCATTGTCAATTTAGAAAATGAGTAGAAAATTAAATGAACGCAACATCTGTTAAATGGTCATTTTGCTGCCCCCTGAGAAAAAATATTGGGGGGGGGTGCATCACCCCAGCACCCCCGGTTAGCTGGGCCCCTGATGATAGCCTACTAAGACTTTGGAAAACTATGAATTATATTACTGAAGAAACTGCTAAGTGTTTAGCACATGCTTTTGTCATTACACGCCTAAACTCTTACAATGGTCTTCTTATTGGTTTACCGATACACTCATCGCAAAATGCAGATTGTACAAATCTGTGCTGAACGTTTTATAACAAAAAATATGCAATGACAACACATCACACTTATTCTTAAACCACTTGATTGGCCTCCTTGTAAATATTCGAATTACATACAAAATAACACTAATAGTTTGGCAAGCATTTCATATCATGGCTTCAACCTATATCAATTATTTGTTTGTAATTCTGAAATTGTTAATGGTGTCTATGGCTTTAGTGGAACAAATGCTCTTACTTGCATGTTCCAATTAACTCTAATCGTGCACTTGCAATAATTGGGCCCAAGATTTGAAATATCTGTCCCTTCTCGTTTAGTTTCAATGAATCCATAACCGAATTCAAATCAACAATTCAACCGATGAATTTTCTATTGTATTTGTTTGTTAATTTTTATGTTACTTTACCGCTATGAGACCATTGGTATTTGGTATATATATATATATATATATATATATATATATATATATATATAACGTATTTACCCGTGTATAAGCCCCATCCGTAGATAAGCCGCACCCCGAGTTTGGGAGAAGATTTTTAAGAAAAAAAGTTTTTTGAGCAATATAAAAATTCACAAGTATTGAATCAACGAAGCATATTTATTTACATTAGTCATATATTTTTACAACTTTGAATTATGTGTCTTCGCGAGATGTTTCTGTAGATAAGCCGCACCCCCGCTTTGGGAGCAATTTTTCGTGGAACAAGGTGCGGCTTATACACGGGTAAATACGGTATATATATATATATATATATATATATAT
>CABFPE010000016.1:2136589-2150777 GCA_900660155.1 Hofstenia miamia | reverse complement strand
GTATATATATATATATATATATATATATATATTTGCCAGGAAGTACGCACACCAGAAAACTACACCTTTGCTGACTTCTGGATATTAGTTAAATTTTTGTATAATACATGAATGTTGAATTCGTTCTAAGGCCTTTGACAAATCTATTGATAAGATAAGAGCATATTCGAGTCCTTCCTTCTTTTCCATATGTAATACATTTTGTATTGTTATAATTAAGCCAACTGTAGAGCAAAAAGTTCGGAAGCCATGTTGACTAAGATCCAGGTGATCATAATAAGCCGCATTAAGACTGCACTTCACAACAAGGTGCTAAAAAATTCTTGCCAGAATAAGTGTAACTGACACAGGACGGAGACTGTTTACTTGCGGTGTATTAATAGGAAACCTGAATATTACTTGGTTCTAAATAGTAGGCTGGATGTAAGCAAAAGCCCAAATCCAATAGGGTAGTTATTAAAATCTCCTGACGAAATAGCCACAGTAAGCTCATGGTCAGTGCGTTGGACTTGCCTGCTATAGAAAAAGAGCGGAACCAACCATTCCTGCTGGTAGTTTTACGCACAAACGTAGAAACATTTCCTTTATTTGAACCAGCAAAATCTTTAATTTTTCAGAAGAAGAACAATTGAATTTGTTGTAATGTATATTTTTTTGATTTACTCCTCCATTAGTGCGTTCTACAGAATTTACGCCGCATCTATCTTTCCACATGTAGTTATATCCGATAATACTAGAAAAATTTTCTCATCATACCAGGTTCCGTGACAATGCAATATATCAATATCATTCGAGATTAGGCCTGTTTGTAGTAGTAATAGAGCATTACAATTTTTGAGGCAGTTGCTTTTGTCAATAATAAACTTACGTGCTTTCGTTCTTGTAGAATTTGTTTGTTAGATATCCCGTGAGGGCAGTTTATTTTTTTGCCTATAAAGAGTTTGAGAGATCGTATTTTTAGTCTTCTTTGTTCAACATTGGCGGTGATTAGTTCTCATCGTTTACTAAGAATAGAATTCTGTATTTTAATGTCAGTTTCATTCAGCCCCGCGAGCAGAAGATAGAGTATTTTAGGAAATTTCTAACAAGCATGGCTTTAGCTAACAAGCACGTAGATCCCATGGGTTGTTTGACGTTTCCAACAGAATACATGACCTCGTTCGTCTTCGTTGTATTTTCCCAATCATCGCATCTCAGCAATGGGAGAGGGGGTCCACAAAGTAAGCGAACACTTCATTGACAGTCCGCGTTCTTTCAATAAATCACCAGTTTCAAGAATGCCATCAATTCGAATTTGATGTGCAATGACTTTTTGATTAAAATCAAAATTTGATTTATTAGTGTATCTTGTAACACTAGTGTGATGATTAACAAATTCAGACAAATTCAGTTCGTTCTTAAGCTTTTCAATTGAGCTATTAATTTCCTTGATGAGTGATGACCTTAGGTTTTTGCCACCAACTTCCACAGAGTTCGAAAACAATAAGTGCAAACTATAACAATGGAGAAAGTATATTCAAAAGGTCAAAAATCTTGTGTATTTCTTAGTGAGATGTAGTGATTTCTTGCACATTATAAATTTAAAGTATGTAGAATAATATAAATTGCTTGACTACAAGTTTTGCAGAAAATATTGGCAATGTTTGAGTAATAATAATAATAATACAAATGATAAATGCTCTATTACCATAATAATAGAACTACAAATTTAAACTAAGAAATGCAAGTTAAAATAAAATAAATCGGTTTTTGGCTTCAAGTTTTTTAACTCGAAATAACATTAGATCTTGAGAACACATGTTTCTATAATTCAGAGAATACAATGAAATGAAGTTGAAAATATTTGTTGTAATATTTATTATTTACTAATTTATTCATAAATAGCAAATAATTTACATGGAGTTGAAGACATTTGGGAGTTTTTTTCAATTCTCAGTAGTTATCCACCTTATACACATTGATTAAAGACGGTCGATCTTAAGCATATCTGTTAAATTCGCATATCATGTGACCAAAGCATAATTAAAATACATTTACATAACGTTAGTTTATAATTTGTTGAGGTGCTAAATAGAAAGGATCTTTTGTTTTAAATATTACTTTACAAGATTTGATGATATTTTTATTCATATGTTTAGATCATGGCAATTTAAATGTAATATAGACACCAAGATCACGAACCTCAATTGTAGGATAAAACGTTTTTCCACTGAACGATAAAGCAGACACTTGTATGTCATAAATGGGTTTAGAATATTCTTGCTAAATTAAAAGACATTTTGTTATTCAAAACCTATTCTTTGATCAACGATAAATCATTTCCAAACTGTTGATAAATCATCGAGATAAGTAATTTAAAGTCATTAGCAAAAAAAATGGAAATAAGTTTCTTCAAACAGATGGAAGGTCATTTATTTAGCAAAGAAATAAAAATAATCCTAAGAAATAACCTTGAGTAATTCAAATTTTTTACAAATTCAATATAAAATGAAAGCAAAGGATAGTTTATGCCATGATAACGATAAACTTCATTTAAGTAATTCAAAAATTCTAAAGTAGTTGATCGTTTCTTTGTAAAGCCATATTGATGCTTTGATTGGAAATGATGCACTGCAGTAAAAAGTTCTTTAAATATTAATTTTTCAAAAGCAAAGAAAGCTTTGGTAAAATAGAGATTGGTCTATGATTACACACGATGTTTCTATTGCCCGATTTAAGCAATGGAATAATTTTTGCGGTTTTCCAGATCATTGGAAATAATGCAAACTTCCAACAAAGATTTTAAAAGTTGAAAAATATGAAAATATATTTCTTTAGGATAATCGCTCAAAAATAAGCAAGGTAAGTAATCTAAACCCCAACCTGATGAAGTGCAGCTACTAAGAAGACATAAATTGTCATCTTACATAAAAGACACATCATCACATTGAATAATTTGAACGTCATCGTGGAGATAGATCAGATTCATGTTGATCTATGGAAGCAAATTAACGATCAAGCATATTTCTAATCGATTACTTGCAAAATCAGAATTCTCATTGATTCGTGAAGGAAGAGGATATGACTTTAGTGAGCGAAGAAGCTTGTACAGTTGGAAATATTGTCCTTATTAGCAAAATTTTCAGCAAATAATGTGGCATCAAATTCGATAGATTCTGATAGTTGTCGTCGAATTAAAATGAGTGGCTTACGAATTATTGATTATTGATTAAGCTAGCTTCATAATTTTTAATTTAAGCAATTCAAATTCATTTAGTAGATGAACAGCGTGTGAGCGAAAATATTTGGATAGATGAGGTCGCTTGTTTCTTTTCTTGGAACATAGGTATTAATAATATTAAATAAATCATACCATTCATCAATATAAATGAATTATTAAGAGAGTGATTAAATTTCAAAAGTTAAGAGATTAAGCTTAGCTTAAATTCGTTTACATTTGTCTGAGAAAAAGAGTATGAGGGAGTATTATTGATATTATCAAGCTTGAAAGAATTTTTAAAAGGATTAATTGAAATCAATACTAATTATTCCACGATCAGAGAAACTGTCAGACGTAGGAGTAATCAATCGTCATTTATGAAAACCCGATCGAGATGTTGCCACTCTTGTGAAGAGGAAAAGTAACTGTTTGATTTAATAGTATATCCATAATTTGTTGTTTGTAATCATTACTAGAAATTCTAGTTTCTAAATTTAGATTTGTAAAATTGAAGTCACCAAGCAAGTATATTTTATCTTCTCTAATTGGATAGTTTAAGGATCTTATAAAAGCACGATAAGAAGTTAAGCAAGACGAAGTACATGAACAAACTTTTTGGCATGGTGGGTGATAATTGCTTGAATGTGAAAGAATGTAGATACAGACAATGAGAATTAAAACAGGGTTTAAATCAATAATAGTTGCACATTCAAAATTTACATTATTATTGACTATTAATTGAATAAAAATTATATCATCTGATAATTCAAGTAGGTACAGAATAACAATTATGTTTGAAAAAATTATCAGAGACAGATTCTTTGAGATAAGAAATGGCATGCACTTTACCTATAAAAATTACAAGATTCTCCAGAAGATTTCATTAAGTTAAAAATACAATCTAACATATAAATAAAAGTCTATATAACACAGAAAACCAAAAACCATCCAAACAAAACTTAAGCAAAACCCTCTTTCAACATGCCAAATCTTTGTTAGCCACATTAAAACAAATATTTGCTAAATAAATCTTACTGTCTAGCCTAGGTGTAGACATTTGGCATAATTCGGGTCCAATATTTTACTTAGATTTAATCTATTCTATTTAGTTTATCATTGTTTTGCAATTGGTAATTGGCCAAACTTTCCTTTGCGTTATTTAAGGAATACTAACATAGATAGAAAAATTATCATTTATTTGCTGTGCATTAACTATTATTTTTGTTTGCTATGCAATCAAATGAGGGAATTGCTTACTACATTTGAATGGGTGAGCATTTAGTTGTTGATCATATCTATTAAAATTATGCAAATACCTTAGCTTTATGACAATTAACTTCACTTGAAACATGTGTGTATATTTTTCATTAACAATATTTCTCTTCTTTTAAAAGTGAAATTTTAGCTTAGGATTAGTAGTAAGGGGGGGGGGTCTGGCAAAAAAAAGTACACACTCAATCTTGCATGCAAATGTGCTTAGTGAACTAGTAGATATAGATATAGGGAATAAGTACTTTTACATTTGGTTGTTTTACTAAATTTTTGCTTTCATCTAAATTGCAAGAACTAATTTTGCACTAAGAATGAATTAGGTCTTACAAATAAGTTAACGAACCTCAATTTGTATTTAAGTATGTATCTCTCTTTTATCATTTTTTTGTAAGACCCCCAATTGAAATTGAACCCAATTGGTTCTCTTAAGTGGAGGTTTCTTTTTCAATCTCCTTCAATTTTTTTGGAAGTTGTTTGTAAAAATACCGTATTGTGGGAATATATGGCTTTATTAAGTCGGTTATAACTTCAAATAGTTAACCAGTTAACCCGCTACTAAGCTGCCTTGCAAATCTATAGATCTCAGATCTGAGATTTGGAGAAAAGTATCGAGACAGTTATCAATTTAATAATTAAAATAATTTAGCGATTTTGTTGTATAAAATAATCGGTTAATGAGGTTAGATAAATTATCCCCTGAGACTTCTAGAAAACCATTTAAAAAAAATACAATTTGTCATTTAATGTTCCTCTTTGGATCTTATGCAATCAGAAATTTCTCAGATTATGACGAGTATTGAAGCAGCTCTTGAAAATATTGCTTATCTGCATCTTTGAATAGTTGTCAAAGTCAATTTTACTGTATGCCCATTGGGGAAAGACTAACTTCATTTATATATAAAATAATGGCCTGATATCTTCCTTAATCGATTAGGAAAATTGTTATTTCAAAGAAGAGGCAAGGGTTAGTCTTAGCATCCTCTAGTCAGTTCACCAATATTCCAAGAAGTGCTGTTGAGTGCATTATTACTAAATTCAAGAGAGATTGAACAATTCTGGTGCTTAAGAAAATAGATATTCTCAAAATCTACTTAGAGAGATGATATGACACTATTTTATCCATCGAAGTGGAATCGCTGAAAAACTTCCAGACAATTTAAGCCAGAATGGTGTGCGGTTGATCACTTCAGCAACTGCATTGTTAGAAAAATTCTTCAATAGCATCAGCACATAGGCGGAAACTGAGGAATTTCCATAAAAAACAATGTATTTCAGAAAATCGGCTTAGATGTGTGCATGAAGCAAAAAACTTATGCTACCGAGAAATTGATTAATCTATATTCTCAGAGGGACGCAAAATCAAGGTAGTATAATTTTAATGAATAAATTATTTTGAGACTTCATTGTACTTATATATTACGATTTGGGAAAATTTCGAATTAGAAAAAAACATTTCACATTACAATTTTGTCAATTTAGAGAACATAATAATGATGAAATTGAAAAATTAATAAAAAGTGGAGTAATATTATAGCAACTCCTCTCATCTGAATAATGCTACCAATTCCAATAGCAACTATTTGGGAGTTAACCACAAATTATTACATGTATAACCAATACAAATATATCTATGCAATGTACTATTAATTTGTTTCACGAAATGCTTTAAAAAATAACCAAATTCGACACATTTCTTTTGAAAATGTACCAAAATCTTTGCAAGAAACTCATGAAAAAATCTTGAAAATTTACCTTAAGAAATGTTCAAGATCTTTGAAAGGAATCATAGAACCAAAAGTTTTTCAAGGGATTTCCAAGATTTTCCAAGTTTAATTTTTAATCTAAGAATGGTTAAAAAGCGAATTCATGAAGATTGATTGGCTAAACATGCAGAATGCAATAAGTAATATTATATATAAAAAACTTTTAATACTTTTTGGGAACAGTTAATATTAGTTTTCTTATATATTTCAACTAACTAATGCCCGAATCATCAGACCTGCGCTAGTATTTAACTTCAACTCTGTTGCATCTGCCCACATCGTTTCACTGGATACTTCATTTCATTTTTTTGCAGATGATAGCCAGCTATATTTTGCTATTAATGATTGCAATCAAGGTCTTTCACATCTACAAGAATTAATGGAAAGTATAAATAAGTTTTGTCTTTCTCTAAGGCTGAAAATTAATGTAAATAAAACTGAATGTATTTTGTACATAAGAAGGTTAATTCATTTCCACCAAAATCTGTTAAACCATTGGATTCAAATGTTAAAATTGCAACGAATTTGAAGCTATTGGGAGTTATTTTTGACTCACATCTTTGTCTACAACCATACATAGAAAACACATTTAAAGTGTGTTTATAGCTTTTACGATCAATAAGACTTATCCGCCCTGTTTATAGAATGGAAAACTGTAATTCTATTAGTTCGAAGTTTAATACTCTCCAAGCTTTATTACTGTAATTCATTATTACATGGCCTTCCTAGTTAGTGCATTAGAAAATTACAGACAATACAAAATCATGCTGCACGCTTAGTTTTCAAAATGCCACGATATTCTCACTCAACAATACTTTTGCACGACTTACATTGGCTTCCAGTTTTAAAAAGAATTAAATTCAAAATCCTGATTATCATGTATAACATATAAAATACTATTCAAGTACCGAAATATTTATCTGATCAGTACAGTGCAACGTCAGTTCATGAATCACACGGCTGTCACAATCATCTCACTTCAGACAGACTCTTGGCTCAACAAATTTACTGTTTAGGAGTTTTTAATATAAGGAAACACATCTCTGGAGTTCACTTCCATCAGAATTACAGGCCTCATCAAGTCTAATCAGTTTCAAAAAGTATTTGAAGAAGCATCTTTTTTAATTCTATTTTTATTTTAGTGCATAGTTTTGTTCTGCATTACTTTTAAGCACTAATATTTGCTTATAAGAGTGTAACACTTAATAATAATAACAATAGTACTTAAAACAATTAATTATATCCAAAAATATTTTGCATTGCATTTGGAAAAGGGGTAAATGTCTTATGTATGAGTTTGAAGAAAAAATTCTCTGGATTCGTATTCCACTGCCATGGAGTCTAGTACGCTGAAGATAATTTTAAATTTTGAATCTATTGCCCCTAATGTGTTATATATATATATATATATATATATATATATATATATATAAGTTGGAAAATTTCAACTTTTATCTAGAAATGAAAACGGTCACGTATTTTCTGATGAATTTTTTAATATATTCGCCAAAACTGAATAGAATATTGCTGTACCTTATAAAAACATCACCTTCTTCAATTTAATAAGTGAGCTTTCTACTGCAGATGTTAACGCCACACATTTTTGCAACAGGCAAATGGGTGCAAACCCAACTTCAAAATTGCATGTCCGAATTAGATTAATGTCAGTAAGTTTGACTCTTCGTGAATTATTGTATATCAAAACAGGGTCATCTGAATTGAGCTAATTTTTGTGATAATCAGCGAATTCAAGCGTGTCCAACTAGTGCCTTCGATGTTTGTTATCAAAATAGCCAAAAACTAGTTCTTATCTACATCAAATAATTGTTTCAATTACGAGAATCACAAGCAATAAACTATGATACCACATTCTGGCAATGTTTTTCACAGTGTTTAGTTACTGGGAGTAACATATTGCAGCTTACAACCAACTTCCCCAGTGAGTAATATTGGGATGAGTTGGAATTGACAGCCCATTTTTAGTAATTCATTACGTCGGATTTGTTTTCTCATTGTTGCAGACGTTTTTGCAATGATGTTGTCAACAGATTGATATGAGGCAAGAACCCTTTCAGCGCAATTGTGAAGTAAGTGAACATTATGGTGCGTTAGTTTAGATGAAGGCATTCTAGGACTGATCCAATCTTACTCATGTATTGCGCGCCATCCGATGCCAAATATAAAGCTTTCACCCATGAAATAGCAAGTTTTTTTATAGTATGATCCAAATTTGGTCAAACTAAAGCAGAATTCACATTCTCAATAACTCTACACAGCACTAACCAAGACTCACATGCAGTAGGACTAATGAGAACATGTAAGAAACTTTGATTATTTACAGTTGTTTGTGGATGTTAGTCGTATCGTAAACATTAGCACGTTTTTCCTTTTCAAAGAAAGACAGGTGTAGTACAAGATTTACTGCATACAGAAATTTCGACATTTTCCAAATTCGTTGAGAAACTGGGCAAACCGTTTTAATGAGAAATCGATCACATCATTTAGAATAATGACATTTCACAAGATGGAACAAAATTGTGAATGGCTTAATAATAATAATAATAATAATAATAATAATAATAATAATAATAATAATAATAATAATAAAAATAATAATAATAATAATAATAATAATGGGCCCCAGTGGCCAAGGGGTAGAAGGCTAGACTGGGACTGGTGGGACCCGGGTTCGAGCCCGACCCCGACCCTAACTTCAATGAAAGTGAAACGAAAAGAAAAGGCCCTCAGTCCCCGGCAGGCCTTAAATGGTCAGAGGGTGCGAAGAATCTCCGGTCAACAGGCGGACTCCACAATCGGGAGTGTGGACTCGAGAAGTGGCAGTATAGGATTCACACAGACCAATGGACAACGGCACAAGTGGACAGATGAGCAGAACAGGATAGCATTGGAGTGTTACAGAAGAAGCAGACCAGATGAGAGGGGTTATATGAAGAGAATGTTGGAAGAATGGAAAAAAGAAGAAACAGGATTAGATGTTACAGAGCAGAGGCTTGCAGGTCAGGTCAGAAAGTTGAAGCTGGATGAGAATAAGGGAAAAAGAAGAGCTAAGCAGACGAAGTAAAAAGACAATGAAGCAGCAGAAACCGTGGATGTAGAAACAGAGACAACAATCAAGGAAAGAATGAAGAAAGATATAGAAGACAGAAGTAGGTTGCCAGTACCAAGAGGCATTAAGAGAAGCAAGTTAGCAGTAGAAACAGCAAAGGTTAACAAAGTATTAGAAAGGATAGATGCTAAGACTGAAACAGAGATAAACAGATTAGTGTATGCAGGAGCATGGGAGGTGCTGAAAAATGTAGGCATAGACATGAAGAATAAAAGACGACAAGAAGATAAGAGAGACAGAAAGCCAGCATGGGAGAGAAGGATTGCAAAGATTAGGCAGCAAATAGGGAAGATCAGGACAAGTAAGGCGGTACAGGACAGGTGCAGGGTAGGTAAGGGAAAGACTATAGAGAAGAGCTTAAGCAGAGATTAGTCGCAGAAGCTGAGAAACTGAGAAAATATAGGGCAAGTGGAAAGCAGGCAAGAGACAATATGAAGTTTGCTACTCAAGAAGGAAGATTCTACAAAAAAACTAGAGCAGGCGAAGATGCAGTAAGGTTCTGGGAGAATATATGGTGAAGTGAGTGACCAGCGATAGAGAGTGAGCAGATGCAGAAGGGGTTCAGACAACAAGAAGTAATCACAATGGCAAAGCTAAAGGAAGCTCTAAAGAAGATGAAGGATTGGAAGGCGCCAGGCAGAGATGAGGTACATGGGCATTGGCTGAAGAAGTTCACAAGTGTTCATGAGAGAGGAGTGTGTGGTGAGTGGGTGTCTAGAGTGGATGGTAGTGGGAAGGACATTTTTGATAGGACCCAAAGACAGGCAGTGAGGCAAGCAACTTCAGGCAAATAACATGTCTGCCAACAACTTGGAAATTGCTAACTTCTGTGATTTCAAGTAGGCTGGCATGTTACTTACAACAGAACAGGTTGATACCAGAGGAGCAGAAAGGATGCAGGATGCAAAGATTAGTTGTTAATAAACAAGGCAGTAGTGGAGAATTGTAGTAGAAGTTAAGAGAAACTTAGCAATGGCATGGATAGACTACTGGAAGGCGTATGACTGCATATCACATAGGTGGGTATTGAGGATGCTAGAGGCCAATGGAGTTTCTAGAGAGGGAGATGGGAAAGTGGCAGACTGAGATAGACGGGCACAGTATGTGGTTTAGGCGAGGCATATTCCAGGGAGACAGCTTAGCACCACTACTGTTTGTAGTTAGCCGAATCCCTATCACAGAAAAGTTAAAGGCATAGGGTATAAGCTGGAGAAGAATGGTAGAGCAGCGAGTCACCTATAGTACATGGACGACCTGAAGATGTATGCTAGTTGAAGGAAGATGTTGCAGAAGCAAGTGGAGACATTGGAAAAGGCAAGCAGAGATTCAGGGTTGGAGTTTGGATCAGGAAAGAATACAAGAGGAGAGTAAGGAAGCTACTACAGAAGTAAGCATTGAATGGGCAGAATAGTATAAAAGCAATTAATACATGGGGATATCAGTGTTGAGATATTCGGCAGGAATAGTTAGTGGGAACAAGAATGAACTGAGGGAATTAGACAGGGAGACAAGGAAGATACTAGCAGCAGAGAGAGCATTCAACTTAAATTGAGATGTAGATAGGCTGTACAGGGCAAGGCATAAGGGAGGGAAAGGGCTGCTAAGTGTGGAGGAAACTGTAGAAGCAGAAGCACTAGGGCTAAAGGAATACGTAGAAGCAAAACCTAAAGGGTCAATACTGGAGGTCACTAAGGAGTTAAGGAAGATAAGAACTGAAAGTGAAAGAAAGACAGCATACATGAGCAGGATGGAAACAGAGAGACAAACAAGGTATAGGCGAAGGCAATGCATGGAGAATACTGGAGGAACACAGAAAAGTGTCACAGAGAAGAGAGGAACAAGTGGTTAAGAAAAGCAGGACTTAAAAGAGAAACGGAAGCATTGATAATGGCAGCACAGGAGCAAGCAATAAGAAAAAACTGGGTGAAGAAGCATATAGACAGAAGAGTGGAAGTAAGTGATTAGTGTAGGCTATGTAAGAAAGAGGCGGAGACAGTAGATCATCTGATAGCAGGGTGTGAGAAGTTGACACAGAATGAGTGTAAGTTCAGGCATGACAAGGTGAGAAGAATGGTGCACTGGAGTTTGAGTAAGGCAGCATGGGTTAGAAGCAGAAGTGGTATGAGCACAAGCCACAGAGCGTCATAGTAAATGAGAAGGATAATATACATATGGACAAGCAAGGTGATAGAAGCAAGGAGGCCAGACATAGTAGTGGTAGACAAAGATAAAAGATTGGGAACAGTGATAGACATAGCAGTACCAAAGGACAGGAATGTAGAAGAAAGGAGAAAGAGGAGATAGACAAGTATAGTGAGTTGGCTGAGGAAATAGAAAGGCTGTGGAAGTTGAAGAAAGTTGAAGTAGTCCTGGTAGTTGTAGGAGCACTTGGAGCAGTGAATAAGAAGCATAAGAGATACTTGGAGAAGTTGGGAGTACCAAAGTAGAGGGGGGGGGAGTGGTAGCACAGAAGGCAGCATTGCTAGGTACAGCTAGAGTCTTGAGAAAGCTCTCAGACTCGCTGAGAACTGGTGAGTTCTCTGACCTAAAAGGGATACCAGCATGAAGCTGTGAGAAGTAATGATATAATGATAATAATAATAATAAAGGCTTTATTTCCTGTACATATATAAAATGTTAATAGGAAAGAAAATACAAAAATAAAACTAGCTACAAGATTTTTGGTTTAAAGTTTTCATGGTTTAGAAACTTGCAAGCCTGAGGGATAAAATTCTTTCTATACAATTCGTTGAATCTTCTTGCTTACTTCATTTTTCCGCAAGGGCTGAAGGACGTACTTAACCTTCCATTCATTGGTTTGCGTTCATCACTTTGTATACATTTAATTGCTTTTCTAAACATACCTTCATAGCTTTGATTTATATCACATTTAAGGAGATCAGAATCTAATTTGGACAGTTTGGTAAATAGCCTGGTAGGTTTTGAGAGTTTGGTTCTTTGTCCGGGTGCCCATACTACTGAATAATATAACAGTTTTGTCCTGATGTAAGCATTAAAGATTAACATAGCCCTATCATGGATTATGAAAGACAATTTTCATGATATCTCTTTAACAGTTGCATATAATGCACTGATTAACTGGCTTAAATGTTCACTCCAGTTCAACTTATAATTCATTATTATGCCCTAATATTTCGTGAAGTTTGCCTTGAGTACTCTTTGGCAATCAATCTTGAGTGGTAAATTAGCAATATGTATGAGGGCATCATTTCACATGTTGTTATGTATGCAATTGAATTCTACTGATTTAGCAGGATTAAGCTACAAATCTTTCTTCAAGAAATTTCATTGTCTAAATAATCTTCATGACAGCTCTTTGAAAAAATTTTAGCAATAATTTTAGTGTCATCTGAGTATTTGGAATTTTTTAATCCTGTGTTAAAGCTTGATATTTCATTTGTTGCAAAAGTAAATATAGGACCTTATTGTACCCCAGCACAAACAGATAGGAGTTCTGATGAATTTTTCCCATATTTAACACATTGATAACCAATATTTCCCTTTAAAAACTTGAATTATGTATTCTCCTAAAGCTTTTGATAGTTACAATGATATATTTCAAAGCTCTGATTCGTAAAAATAATACCAATATTTTAGCAAATTATTATTTTTCTGCTTTTTTGGCCATTCTGAAAGATTCTCTGGTTTAGGTTGCAGTAAAACTATATGAATAAGTTTACAAATATGTTGTACTAATGGTTCAAGTTTGATTTATTCAAAACAATCGTTTATTTATTGTAAACTTTGAAAATTTACAGTCATACAGTGACTCTATTTTGCAATATGCAAGGGCGATTTTAAAATTTACTTCCAATTGTCTTTCATTGGAATTCAACCAATCACAGCAGCATGGCAATGTGAACTACCTTCACGCATCGTGGCAGTTCATTAGACTTCTTCAGTTCTGCGCATGCACCATTTATAACAGACCTCCCTATTATTGCATCTGCCAGCTGTGAGATTCGCTTGGTCGTCCACTTTCTGTGTGCAGAACGCAACACCGCGGCTGAGATTCATTGTTGGCTGTGTCTAGTGTATGGAGATGGAGTCATGAGCGATGGATCAGTGCAGGAATTGTGCAGGAAGTTCAAGAATCGATGGCCTGAGGTGCATGATGAGGAGGAGTGTGGACGGCTTTCACAGTTTACTGATAAACTCATGCAGAAACTTGATGACGTAGTTAAGGTGTCGTTTCATATTTCAGAGCACAGTGATGATTTCCCAGAGATTTCAAGAAGTGCATTATTTCGAGTGATCATGAAGAAATTAGGTTAGATTGTGACTGTGGAAGAGACTTGGATTCCGTTCGTCAGTTCAGGACGCGTCTGCGCAATGAATGCATCTTCACTCGCCAAACAAACTCACAAAATTCAAGCAAACGTTCTTGAATAGGAAGAAGATGACAACTTGGAACCTCAGGGGCATTCTTTTGGTCGATTTCATGCCACCAGGATACACGAACAACCCAGAGGCTTACTATGAAACCCTCAAAGACCTCCAGTGAGCGATCCAAAACAAGCAAAGTGGAAAGCTGACCACATGTGTTGTGCTTCTCATGACAGCGCAAGGCTCCATGCAGCTGCCCGAACAGAAGCCTTTCTGAACGATTTCCGCTGGGAGGTTTTTGATCACCCACCATACAACAGAAACGATATTCCAAGAAAGATCATTAATAAATAGGATTTTTTTCTAAGCGGAGTAAAAAATATAATGCACAATCAAATGAATGTTAAAGTTCATTTGAAATCATTCGACAGTCTTAAAATTTTAATTGTTGGAAAACCTCAATATGCTTATATATATATA
>CABFPE010000016.1:2116608-2134335 GCA_900660155.1 Hofstenia miamia | reverse complement strand
ACTTCACATGCATTATATATCAGTTTGTCCAAATACGTTGTAAATTCATTCAATCCATCTGGCATTTTTCAGATAATAATGTTAAAAACAAACATTACCACCNNTGATGAAAAGACTACATTTCTAAAATACCGTCAGTATGCAGAGACCACGCTATTAAAACATTCAAAGTCGAAAAAAATTACAATTCTAAGAACGTCAAATGGACTAACATTTTTCAATTGCCTTTTACGCATTATGATGAACTATATATAAACGCATTAAAATCTCAAATCATTATATACAATGTGGTGCTTATTTCTCTGGAAAATTACAATAGATTAACATCAGATTGCTGTCAAGAACAATGTATCGGTGGTGACAGTATGCAGCTAAAATCAAGTAATCATTATTCCACACAACAACAAACTCCTTCCATTCAAGATGATCTACAAGTAAAATGCAATGCTGTTCACACACCCACTCAACAACGACAATATCAACTGGATAACACACCTGGTGATGAATTAAAAAACTTTTTAAACAGTTCAAATACAAGTGCTCTCCTACATGATGATACAATTTATATGAGTGCTGGCTCATTATCATTTACCGAATTCAAAAACGCCCTGCAAACACCAAACAAAAGACTAAACCAGTGTGTGCGTGCAATTTTAAAAAGTATTGGTACAATCCCCGCCCAACTTGTTAAAAATAATCGCGTTTATGAGGCTATAAATAGAAAAGAACTTATGGTTTGGAATTAATTGTAATGGATAAACACTTGCACCAGTTGTACACCTCGTTAAGATCATCTGCTAGTTTTGGAGGNGACAATGTCAACAGGATAACACAACTGGTGATGAATTAAAAAACTTTTTAAACAATTCAAATACAAATGCTCTCCTACACAATGATGCAATTTACACAAGTGCTGGCTCATTATCATTTACCGAATTCAAAAACGCACTGCAAACACCAAACAAAAGACTAAACCAACGTGTGCGTGCAATTTCAAAAAGTATTGATGCAATCCTCACCCAACTGGTTAAAAATAATCGCGTTTATGAAGCTATAAATAGAAAAGAACTTATGGTTTGGAATTAATTGTAATGGATAAACACTTGCACCAGTTGTACACCTCGTTAAGATCATCTGCTAGTTTTGGAGGTGCTTATGAGTTGTATCGCAAAGCTAAATTGAAATTCCCAAAAATAACTCTGGAAAATGTAAGAAATTTCGTTGCTACAAATGATATGTACACTATACACAAGTCAGCTGTAAGAAAATTCCCACGTCAACATGGTTTTGCATTTGGCATTGATGAAATATGGACTATGGATTTAGCAGTTGTTGAAAGTCTAGCATCGTACAATAGAGGGATAAAGTACTTGCTTGTTTGTTATGATATTTTGTTCAAAAAAAATTCGTGTACAACCATTGTATAATAAAACTGCTAGTCATGTGTTGTCTGCTTTTAAAAAATTTGATAACTGGCGTAATGTGAAAAAGATTTGGGTTGATTGGGGAACAGAATTTAAAGGAGTGTTTAATGATTTCTGCAATAGAAATAATATAACAGCATATAGCACAAATTCAAACATGAAAGCGGTGTGTGCAGAAAGAGCAATAAGGAGTTTGAAAGAAATTCTATTCAAGTATCTACACTTTAGCAAGGGTTATAAATATATAGATAAACTTCAACAAATTGTTGGTGTCTTAAATTCCAGAGTAAATCGTACAATAGGCATGTCTCCAAATTCTGTAAGAAAAAAACATGTACCACACCTGATTGGAAAACTAATGACTGTTAGTAATAAGCTTTATTGACCACCATTGTTTTGCATTGGTGATCTGGTAAGAATTTCAAAATCTGATTACACATTTTGAAAAGGCTACTCACCACAATTTCAAACAGAGATTTTTAAAATAAACAAAGTGTTTCCCACAATCCCCATTACATATGAATTAAAGTTGAATAGTAGTGATGCTGATGGCGAAATAATTAAAGGAAAATTCTACCAACAGGAATTGACTAGAGTAATTAGAAAGTGTACATGGACAAGAATAGAATAGTATAAATAGCCTATATGTTTAATTGTCAAATCATTCAGTATGGAGCAATATTATAGTGAACAAGCAAGTGGTAGAAACCCTACAGCAATAACTNTGATGGCGAAATAATTAAAGGAAAATTCTACCAACAGGAATTGACTAGAGTAATTAGAAAGTGTACATGGACAAGAATAGAATAGTATAAATAGCCTATATGTTTAATTGTCAAATCATTCAGTATGGAGCAATATTATAGTGAACAAGCAAGTGGTAGAAACCCTACAGCAATAACTCGTCAAAAAGGTTTTGGTGTAATTACCACACTCAGACGCATTGCCATACCACTAGCATTGAAAATGATTCCACCCTTGAAAAATGTATTAAGCAATATCAGTAATGAGATTTTGGATGAATCAATTTTGGGTTTAAATGACATAGTCTCTGGCAAAGATGTGAAAAAAGTTTTAAAATGAAGAATTACCAATGTAGTGAAAAACACATTCAGAAATCAATTTAATAAACAACGTCGGAATCGTGAACAAGCAAGTCAAAAAAAGTCAAAATTTTGTCAAAAAAAATGGGTTAGGTCAAAAAAAGTAAAAATTTATGATTATAACAATTTAGCTAAAAGAATGACGTAGGAAGGAGAAATGATGACAAACGTTGGCTGCCAGTGAACCAATGAGTGCTCTTCACTTGTGCAGGCGTGTGTGTAGGATGTGCATGAGCTACTTCGTTGGTCTATTTACTATTTTGTCTCTCGCGTCACCACTGGAACTGTTTTACCTCTGTATTCAAGATGCCCAAAGTGCGTGTTAGTCTCAGTAACAAAGCTCATCTGTACGCAAGGGAATTGCCATATGAGTTTTGCGTGAATCCTAATGGTGACCTCTTTTGTATATTTTGCTGCCAAATAGTGAACGTTGACAAGCGCTTCAGGGTAGAGAGTCACCAATCATCTGCAAAGCACAAAAAACTGCTCTTGGCGAATGCAGAGGAGAAAAAACCCCAACAAACCTTCTTTCCAAGTTTGAAGAAAGACTTTAAGAGCAAATTGGTTGACGCCTTCCTGTTGGCGGACATCCCTCTTGATAAGCTGCAAAACACAAAGATCCGACAGCTCTTCACTGATATCGGGCAGCCTGTTCCGTCCGAGAGCACTTGTTGAGTGCACATGGAATCGTTAGCTGATGAACAACTGAATTGGCTCAAGGAGTGTCTCCACAGCAAAAACGTCTTCATCATTGTTGATGAAAGTGATGTTTGCGGTAGAAAATACCTCAACATTCTCATCGGCGACACGAAAATGCCAGAGACTACGTACGTCGTGGACTGCAGTGTGGTGGATACTGTGAATCAGCAAGTGGTTATAGCGAAAATCGATGATGCGCTCAAGAAGATGGACGTGCAAAGAAATAATTTCGTTCTGCTACTGTCCGATGCGGCAAGATACATGACTTCAAGCACCGCGACGCTGAAACTGCTATATCCGCAGCTATTTCATATTACCTGCATGGCGCATCTTTTACACAACTGCGCTGAGAAAGTGCGCAGTCACTTTCAAGACGTCGACAACCTCATTTCGACGGTCAAGGCAGTGACAGTTAAGAACAGAAACCGCTGCAACATGTTCTCTAAAATTGGGACTCCGCCTCAGCCAGTGCTCACTCGCTGGGGTACATGGTTACGTGCGGCCGAGTATTACGCCATGAACTTACCGGAAGTGCGGGAAATTGTCAATTCTTTCGAAGGAACAGGTATCCTTGTTAGTCGTGCTAAAGCTGCTGTCAATGATGTCAAAGTTGCAGAGTCACTCGTGAAGATTCAGCATGACTACCAGGAACTTCCGAGACTGATCAAAAAGATGAAGAGTTTGAAATACACTTTGAAAGAAGCCCACGACGATATTATGATGCTACACTTGAAACAGGACTGTGTTGGCATTGGTCCATATATTAAAAAGCGTATGCTCAAGAACTGTGACATTGATAACATTATTAAATCGAAGAAAGAGAACGTGTCTCCAGCCATGTACACAGAACTTCAGTGTTGCCAGCCAACTTCTGCTATGGTTAAACGATCATTCTCTATGCTGAGTAAGCTTCTTTGCAAGGACAGACTTTTTTTGCCGGAAAATGTGTGGAAATATTTGTGTTTGTACTACAATAAACTAAAATGGAATAGAATTCTAGATTAGAAAATTTTTCGTTTTTTTATGTCAAAATTTGTCAAATTTTATCATTTTTAAAGTCAAAATTTGCTGTTTTTTAGGTAAAAAAAAATTGCCCTAGTAATAAGCATTACCAACCACCGTTGTTTCACATTGGTGATCTGGTAAGAATTTCAAAATCTGATTACACATTTCAAAAAGGCTACTCGCCACAATTTCAAACTGAGGTTTTTAAAATAAACAAAGTGTTTCTCACGATCCCTGTTATATATGAATTAAAGTCAAGTAGTAATGACACTGATGGTGAAATAATTAAAGGAAAATTCTACCAACAGGAATTGACTAGAGTAATTAGAAAGCGTGCATGGACAAGAATAGAATAGTATAAATAACCTATATATGTAATTGTCAAATCATTTAGTATGGAGCAATATTATAGTGAACAAGTGAGTAGAAAAACCCTACAGCAATAACTCGTCAAAAAGGCTTAGGAGTAATTACCACACTAGGGCGCATTGCCATACCACTAGCATTGAAAATGATTCCACCCTTGAAAAATGTATTAAGCAATATCGGTAATGAGATTTTGGATGAATCAATTTCGGGTTTAAGCGACACAGTCTCTGGCGAAAATGTGAAAAAGGTTTTTAAATGAAGAATTGCCAATGTAGCAAAAAACATGGTCAGGAATCAATTTAATAAATGACGTTGGCATTGTGAACAAACTGGTAATGGCTTCTCCGAACCAGGGAGGATAACAAAAACAATTAAAACAAAGTGTGGAATTAAACAATTTACAGTTTCCAGTGCAAGAAACAACGTAAACCTCGTCCACACATAGTAAAAAAGAAACCCATCATAAAGAAAACTGACATTTTTAAGAATTTAGTATAAATAGCTGTACACATTGACACTTGATATTAGTTTGATACCTGTCATGACCACGTTCACTCATTCTTGCCTGGATATTTTCGAACGTGATAAGGTGTTGGTAAACTTTAATGGTGGAAGTACACAGGAATATTTCCCAACTTCTGGTTTTAATGGACCACTTGTTGAATATAATTTCAGGTTAGAGCAAAATGAGTACATTGATTTGCAAAGTATACATCTCGGTTTATCGGTGAAAATTGTACGCAAAAGTGATGATGGGAATCTAGTTTGGGATGACGCAGATGATACAAAACAAGATCAAGTTTGTTTAACAAATAACGCCCTACAGTCATTGTTTAGTGATTATAGTTTATATGCAAATGGTGTTTTATTACACATGGGTGATGCGGTATGGCCACATACAGTTATGATTACTAATGAACTATCAAAAAGTTCAGCCAACAAGACTTCAATACTAACATCAAGTGGCTATTATTATGAGAAACACCCCGATAAACTGATAAAAGAGTGTGATGAAAAAGATGGTCAGTATAGACGTAGAGCGCTAACCACGGAAAGCAAGGTGACGAGTTTCTACGGCCCTCTCGCAATTGATTTTTTCCAATGTGAAAAATTACTAATACCCGGTGTTGATATTCGGCTAAAGCTTTTAAGATCACAAGACGATTTTTCCCTAATTTCAGATAATAATACAGATTACAAAACGCAAATTACTGGTGCCTTCCTAACTCTAAGAAAACTCAGAGTTGCAGAAAGTGTACATTTGGCAATTGAAAAAACGCTATTGACAACTCCTGCTACATACCACTTTACAAGAATTCTTACACGTACATTTATAATTCCACCGGGTCAGAACACACTTACTAGAGAAAATGTTTTTTCCAATGAACCCATTAGAAGAATCGCCTTGGCAATTGTTCCAAATCGCCAGTTTACAGGCATAATGTATACAAACCCATTTTCATATAAATTTAGAGGACTCCCTCAAGTTACTATAAGCTGTGGAGGATCAAATATTGCATACACCCCCATGTTAGTTGGAGATGACAACTATGCGCAGGCATATTATCAATCAATAAAGGCTCTGGGGATAAATAATGATGGCGGTGGAATACCATACACCCAATATAACAAACATGCGATTATGGTTTTTGATCTGACTAGCATTGCAGAGGCCAACAACGAGGTTTTGTATCCTGAATTGAGTGGTGCGAATATACGTTTAACACTGGATTTTAAAAANGTCACATATTTTTAAGTGTATCTACTAATGGATTTTCAATTAGTAATGCTTGAATTGATTTACATGTTGGAGCCCACTTTTTGGTATGAGTAATTTCACTTTGATAATATCATGGGTCATTTTTTGGTATGAGTAATTTCACTTTGATAATATCACAAATGTTTGCATTACATCTCGTTAATATATACCTTATTATAACAACCCCTTTTGGGTTCACTTTGATAATATCACAGGCCATTTTTGGCATGACTAATTCCACTTTGATAATATCACAAATGTTTGCATTACATCGCGTTAATATATACCTTATTATAACAACCCCTTTTGGGTTATTTTGATATATTACAAGCTAATTTTCCATAATTTCAAGAAACTTACAGTATAATCCGGGAAAACTTTCAAAATCGCACTTGTCAAAATTCATTGTAACACGTTTATCATATCACGACTTTTTCAACCAATAATTAATTTTCATAATAAATGCGCATGGAATTTTTAGACATTAGTAAAAAACACGATTGTCTAGTTTACATGTTAAAAAATAACTAATTTTAAACTATTTCGTTAATACACATGGAAAATATTAAATATAGAAATTAAACAAAGAGATCGCATATTCACTAAACTTAATGGCGTAATACATAATAAAACCAGTATACATTTTCGGAAAGAGTACCGAAATTCGCCTTCTAAAAAATGCTACATGCAATCTTATTTATTAATATAATTTATACACACTCATATACATTTTTTCAAAAAATAATTATACATGATTACAGATTGTTACATCATTTACCAACTTTTATACAGCTAACTTTTCTTTACCAACTCTATTGGTTTTATTTAATTTTTTGGTTGTACACATTTGGTGACCATTTCACTGCTTTTATCAACTTTTCCATGTTGTTCACTCTTACATGCCTTTTATAATGTTATATGGTTGCATACATTACACGGCTTTTCCGGGTTTCACTGCTTTGTTGACTTTTCCATGTTTTTACAGCTTGTATACATTTGGTGACTGTCGCATCTTTATCAACTCACACACCATTGTTTAACTTTATTTGATTTTATAGGCTTTTGTTTACACGATTGTNTAGGCTGGGAAGATCTAATGATCGCCAGGAGCTACGTGTCGCCCTGTGCCTTAAGAAAGCACTCCCAAATTGTCGCTGAGCTTAAGCAATTATTTTCATACCAAAATACTAGATAAAGTAACGGAGAGAAAAGTAACAGTAATTGAGGATAGATAAAATCTATTGACCATTTTCTACAAGGTTACTCATTTTATACATGGTTAATAATAAATAACTACCTGCCTTAGTTTACAATCAAAGTTAATTGTTCATGTTATCAATTTCCCTCGCAATTCAAATTACATTTGAGCAACACGTATAGCACCTTTGAGGGGACATGAGTTCCTTCGTAAACCTGAGGTCAAAATATATAACTCTGACGTCATAATGATGTTGATACAAAAAGAAAATAAAAATCAACTAAATAATAAGCACGAATTTCCCTGAGTGACTCTACAATGGACTTTAAAGGATAAAGATGGAAACATAACCCGAGTGGAAGTTTATTCAGTACATAAGCAAAGCTTTCCTGAACTCTATGGGTTTATAAATTACATGTTAGACCCTTATGGTATTTCATTAAAATTTAAAACTTTACGCAATTTATTAATGGTGAAGAATGATTCACAATATGAAATAGACTTGGCCCAAGCTGGAAATCTACTAGGCTTTTACAAAAAGATATATCGAGAAACGATAACAACCTCCAATTATGACTCCGATATTTTTGGCGGTAATCACATTGTAATGATCCACACAGACATTATTGAACCTCAGCATGTTGGTAGCACTCGCTTGCCCGTGTTGGATAAATGCCCCCTATTGCTAACACATAAAGAAAAAATGAATACCATCCCAATCATTCATCATGAAAAACAAAATCTTGTGTATAAACCCGTTTCAAAATCATATATCGATAGAATAACAATGAAATTTTGTACCGAGCAAGGCTATCCGGTGAGATTCACTGGCACAGGACGATTGTATATCACACTTGATATTCGAACAAAAACGGAAAAAGACTAGTGACATTGGAAAATAACACTTTTGCATTGATGTAATTTGTGAATAGTGCATAATAAATTGATTTTTATTTCACTAGCAAAATATAAATTTGTACAAGTTCAAAAGCCTCATTATAAAAAATACATTTGTGTTTTATCAACTTGACAGTGATTTTCTTGTGTGACGTAATAAAAAACATTGATTTACGTTTACTTAATAAATACCCACACTTTAAACTATAGGCTTCACTTGATTGACGGGAAACGTGAAGATTGACGCACAAGTAATGGTTCTTGTAACGCTAGTATCTGACAGATGTGGAGAAGATGGAGTCTGTCGCCCTGCGGGGTTGGGTGAGTTCACTACGTATTTGAATGAGCCAATTAATAAAGCATGCGACGTAGCGGTTATTGATATTGGGTATCCGTCAAAATTTCTTAATCTAAAGACACAATGGTGGGTTTTGAAGAAAAAAGATGGAACCAAAATTCGTTTGCGGTTTTATTCCAAACACATACATAGCTTCGAGGACTTGTATAAAGATATAAACTCCATTCTTAAACCCGAGGGTGTTTCAATACAATTTAAATTGGTTGGTAGACGCTTACAAGCAACAAACAAGTCGGAATACGAGGTGGATTTAGACCAGGCTGGTGAAATGCTAGGATTTTATGGAAAAATTTATCCAAATACAACAACTGATGCCGGCTATGAACGCGATATATATGGTGGGAATCACTTTTTAATGGTAGAATCCGATATTGTCGAACCTCAATTTGTTGGTAGCACTCGATTACCACTACTGGATAAATCCCCATTGCTGTTAACAAAAATTGCCAAACCAAGTACCATGCCCATAATACATCACGAAAAGCGAAATCCAGTGTATAAGCCGGTGTCAAGATCGTACATTGATAGAATAAACGTAAAGTTTCGTAGTGAACAAGGTCAGATAATAGAATTCACTGGGACTGGAAGACTGTATATAACGTTGGATATTCGCACAGAATGATGGAAAATCAAAAAATTATTTCATTTAATGTTTGTAGTGTTAACTCTATACATATTATGTTTTTAATTTAATAAATCTATCAAACTTAGTTTTCCAAGTTGTAAAATGTAACGCAATATTCAGTTTTTACAGAGATTGAGTTAGGATGGTTGAATTTCTCCCAGCGTGGGTAAGTTATTTTTACAATTAAATAATATGAACATGTAATTCTAAAACACTTATTTGTTTATATAATAAAATGGGTATTACTAACATTAAATATTACCATATATAGACATTTTTAAAAGAGTAAAATTAACCAATCACAAATCTCGTTGGTCTATAAATTTTATAGATATTTTAAACAAATATTCACAATTTTCTTTTGGGGATGACAGCTAACGTATTTCTCGAATGCAGCTTTGATAGCATTTTAAAGAATTTTTCAGTAATTGAACACAAGATGTGTGTTTTGCAAAATATTGATAAGCTCGTGAATTATGAAGATATACCACTCCCAAACAACAAAGTGTTGCATGTTCTGTTTCAACCTTCGCAGGGACAGTGTATATGCGATACGTGTTTTGGCTTGACTCCGCATATAGATGTAGATACCTCAAAGTTCAACTTGTATGGAGAGAATATCCCTCATACTTTTGCTGCGGCGCAAGTATTAAAAGCAAATGCGAATAAAATATACAAAGATGGGTTCGTGATAGACATTGTAATAGAGGAAATTTTTAGATTGTTAGATGGTGAAGAATGCAACTGATTTAATATTTTTCTTAATCATGGACATTCGTTAGAGTATTGTATATTAACCTGTGAATAAATGTGTCTAGATGTATTTTTCTTAATCTCACAACCATGAATACAATTACTATAAATATGAGTAATAAAATAATAACGAAAAAGCATAATTGATTTTTCAATTTTCACTCTTTTACATGAAGGTGGTGTTTGATATAAAAATATAGTCATAGACGTATATAAATCGCTGGACAAGACATTGAAATTTCGCTAGTTGAATAAGTTACATGGAGAAGGAGAATTATACATTTTCAAAACATAAAAACTGGTTATCATAGTAAACAAGAAACCAACTTCCACAAATAAACTCTCCAAAAAAGACTGATTAAAAATGTTATAGTTAAAAAATGTGGGAATTTCCACCAGTTCCACCCGATATCAAGCTTTGTTGAAATTATACGCATATTTCTAATATTGAAGTAAATTAAATTACACTTGCCTGCTAATAGTCAGAATCTTTACCACGCGTTTATGTAAACTCTAGTTGGTGATTGGATGAATGAATTAAGTTATTTTTGATTGGTTTATATGCTAAAAGTTTGTAATAAATAACACATACTTTGAACGGGTTTTCAATTTTAAATTTGACGATGACTCCGAAAGCTGCTAGCAAATCTCGTGCTAAACAATCCGCAGAAGTTGGGAAGAGCAAACAAGACGTTCTCTCACAACCCAAAAAATACGTTTTGAAGCCAATATTACCCAAGACCGTGTATTCCCTAGAGACTATTGGCAAAGTAATTCAACCTGAGGTGATTGGTGAACTGAATGAAATCTCAGAGGAGCGTCAAATTAAATACATTACTGTTAATGAATTAAAAATTGGCGAGTGGGAAAAAATTCGCAACGCATTCTGTATCCAGACAAAGTATGGTCCAACAGTAAAAATTATATTGGAAGATGGCAAATGCTTTTTCTTACCAAAGCGATATGCGGAAAAAACTAGAGGTGGGAAATACAAGATGCTTATTGGACTTAGAATTCAACGTGGTAAAGATAAACCATCATTATATCCTGGAGGCAGAGCACAAACTGTACTGAGATTTAGTGTGTAATTTTTAGAATAAAGAATAAATATATGTAACAATGATTTCTATTTTTATCTGATCATGGACATTTGTTAGAGTATTGTATATATTAAACTGTGAATAAATGTATATAGTTATTTATTATTTTTAAATGTTTTGTATTAATAACCAATTTACAATACTAATAATCCAACTTGTATACAATTTCACATGGCAGTACTGTGTTTACATCCTGGTACTCAAACAAAGGCCATAGATAACAATGTTGACATTGTCCATGAAGCATGTAACTTTCTACACGTGCGAATATACACATCCGGCATAATGGAATTTCCCATTTATGAAGCAAAGACATCTACTCTGAAAGATTTCAAACTTTTTGGTAAGCTATTTTTATAATTCAATCTGAGATATTGTTTTGATTCTTAACGCTTTTTACAATATTATCTCTAGTTAGCTTTACAGATATTTCATTTAAAAACATAATTTTATTTTAATGAATTGCTGCGAATTTACTGCCCAATGTTAAATTAATTATATACTTTATAGAAACGGTGTTTGTTTGTTAATAAACATTCTTAATTGATTTTGTTTAAACTTTAAATATTCATGTGTTTTATATTGTGAATGTCATCTCATTCGACTTGTATATTAACCATTAATTTAGATGCTACCGTTTGAAATTCATAAGGTGTAAATGCACATTGCGTTTGTTTCCTACAGAATTCCCCCCAACAACAATGATGATAAACTAGCCTGATAGACAAATTTAATAGTACGATATATATGATCATTATAAGCAAAGTGTAGAATAAATTACATTTTTGTCTTGTCTTAAACACGTATGTGGGTTTTACCACGTACGTTTATTAAATATTATTATTAATATATATTTTTACTTGGAAATATTTTTCGATCCCACTTTTTTAAACAAGTATGTAAAATAAATATATAAACTAAATTAATGCGGTATTTCCAATGTCATGTATAAAAAAGAAAAACCACGTAAAAGTCTATGTGTATAAAGTAGAAAACCCATGTAAAAGTATATAAATGTGTAAAAAGTGACAAAGCATATAAAGAGAAAAAAGTGTATAAAGTAGAAAACCCATGTAAAAGTATATAAATGTGTAAAAAGTGACACTAAAAAGTAAGTAAGTAAATGTGGGAAAGTAAAACTGAAAAGTAAGTAAGTAAATGTGGGAAAGTAAAAATAAAAAAGTAAAAAAAAATAAATGCAAACTAAATTAGGTCACATAAATACCACAAAAACTAGTAAAAGTACATGCATGACGTCAGTAAAACACCCCGCCAATATCCACGGCGTCTCAGGTCAAAGGCCACCCCTCTTGACCAATCACAAAAAAGAGTAACCTCCTTGCCTCTACCTCTCGACCAATCAGAAAAAAGTGTAACCTCCTTGCCGCGGCTATTACTACTTGAGTGTATGGCTGAAATTAAATTCACAATTGAACATGAACAGGATAATATGATGAATTTTTTGTTGTTACAGTAACTAAGCATATGAATCAAATTTCAACCAAGTGGTATGAAAAACCGACTTGTACAGGCGTATAATACCAACCATTCTGTTTGAATTGCGATGAGCGTCATAAAATTAGCACCATTTTGTGCCTAGTCAATTAAATTTTGAATTTTGCTCACATTACAAAAGCTTACCAGAAAATTTGTATAAAATCACAAAAGGTTTGAAAATAATAGATATCTACAAAATACATTTCTCATAAAATCTCCTAGTTAGTGCTTTTGAACCAATTCCATTTCATTCTACATCTGAACAATTGTACAGACTTTACAAACAAAATTCATAAACTAAATATGTAATGAATTCAAATGTGTATTATTTGATAATGTAAATTAAAATTGTTTCCAAACAAAGATCTTATAACGTTTTGTATTTCGATTTTATTTGAATATCCGATTTATTTTAAGATTGCAATAAATCCTAAACTGCCTTAATAATTTTTTATGTAGGTTCAAAATTGTGAATAAATAATAATATTTTGAAGCATAAAGTTTCTATATTAGAAAACTACTAATGCTAGAAAAGTTATTCTTACCAATAAATTCCTAATATGTGATTATTAATAATTGATAAGACATGTGTGAAAATTCTATTTCCGATTACAATAATGATATGCCTATTACACAGCAAACAGTCGGTTAGCTAAAATCTCTACTTGGCATCAACCTGCTTAAACAAGAAATCGAAAATTTGAAAATAGAAAACGCAAGACTCCAAAAAGAACTGGTCTAGATGAAGCAAACTGTTAATGTGAAAACTAATGCAATTCCTAATGCGACGCCTCCCACCACGTCAGCATCTGCTGAAGTTGCTCGCTCAATTTATAGGATTCGGATAAATGGTGTAAAGAATAGTCCAGTACACTCAAGCCTTATTAACGAGGGAGCAAAGACCTTCAGACTGTTAATAGCATCTTCGATCACATCGGATGTGGAGATGTTCAGACTACCAACATCTTTCGTTGAGGTAAATTTCAAGTCAATACAAACAGAACTTTAGTAGTCGAACTACATTCAGTTTGGGACCGTCGCAAGATTCTCAGTTCTACACACAAACTAAAAAATTACAAACCAGCTACGTATGTTTGAAGAAACGTAGAGAACTTATTAATTCCGGTATACCTTCAAATAATCTAAAAATCAAGTGGCTAAAACTATTTCATAACGATTTGAGGTCTAGGTAAACGAGACTGTTGAGGGCAACGATACGGCAGCTGAATCGCATCAAAAATTATTTCGCAATCGTCCATCACATCATCTGCTATCAAGTTACTCTGTTTTAACACTCATAGTTTGCTAAGTAGAGAAAGGAGAATCTTTTTTTCTAATGCCATTAAATTGCAACTATGATATCATATGTTTGACTGAAACTTGGCTTTACGAGGACATCTCGACCTCTGAACTCTACCTGCCAATGTATGATATCCCTAAGTGTGAACGATTAACTCGAAGTGACGGCATTCCAGCCCACGGTGGAGTTTTAATTGGCGTAAGAGACACAGTGACTTTTTCTGAAGTAAATCTGAACCTTTCTATCCTTGGTATCCCTGAAACAGTCGCGGCATGCAAGTGCTCTATTTCGGTTGGCTTCACACTTCTGGTTGCATTGTACAACCCATCGGATGAGAGTCCTTATAGATGGTCTGTGTCACAGTTTAAAACTTTCCTTGAAAGAGTTGCAACAATTGGGTATGACTGCATTAACACCATAATTGTCGGCGATTTAAACCCCAAGCCTGATTGGTCAATCATGTCAAGCGACGACTCTTATGAAAATTGCCTTCTGGAACTATAGGATCAGTACGAATTCACTCAATGCATGGATTTCCCAACTAGAGGACTGAATACTCTCGATGTAGTTCTAATCAAATTTGACCAACCCGTTATTGATATTTGCACTGATCTGAAACTTTATTCTAACTTCAGACTTCACAGGAAACACTGTTCAGATCATTTTCCAGGACATCTTACCTTGGAATCCAATATCATACCAGCCACACCAACCACAAACAAAAGATTCAGCTATAGTCTTGCAGACTACGACAGACTTAGCTCCTGTCTAATGCAAGGACCCAGCTATTCTACACGCTCGGCGTCTCAGATTATTTTAAGCTACCCCGGATAAAGCATGAACTAAGCGCCTCAAGTATCTGGTACAGAATTCCTCGTTTAGTAAATTTTCTTCCTTTAGTAAATTTTCTGTCTTTAATTCTGTTAATTTGAAAAAGCATTTGCTTCCGTTCTTCTGGTGCTACTTTGTGCAGTCATATAATGACCTTATCTCATGCAGCAGAATCATGGCTTGCCACTGTTCCTCATGTTGAAGCCTTCCTGTAAATTTATCTCAGTACCTACCATAGTTCCTTTTTTGCGATTTGCAACGTGGTTGTAATATAGTGGCAGTTAAATCGTGCTAACCATCAATGTCAACTATATATCAGCGCGATTACAGCTTCGCACCACCTTTGGGGTCACCCCTTCAAGTAGACGTCCCTAATTTTACTTCGGTTCCATGGTGCTAAATGTTTTTTTCTTTTTCTTTTAAATACTTGAAAAGTTCTAATAATAATAATAATAATAATAATAATAAGAGTCAAAGCAAATTTATTGCTGTAAATAAATGACAGTAAAAAAGCTACAAATAACAATTACATGTATTTACAAAATAATAATATATATATATATAGAACAAATGTGTGTGTTTGTATATGTGTGGGGTGAGCTCAGTGCAAAAAATGTCTTTAGCATGTTTGTATCTCCGATTGTATTTTGTCGATGTAAAAGTACGATTTTTAATTTTTTTCTAAATTTTGTGTAATTTTTTCTATTATTATTTTATTTTCTAAATCATTCCAAATATTAGAGGCTGCTAGGTGAAAACTCGGATAGGAAATACTGCTACAAATATACTTATGTGATCGAGGATTTACTTTTAAGTAATTATCAAGAAAAGAAATTGATTGTCGGTCATATTTATACTTAAATAAAATTGAAGCTGCATGGAATTGTACTTGATATAGGGGCGATAATATATTATACTTCCGTCAGTATTCAGGAGCGTACCAGGATTTTCTGTCGGGGAGGATATCATCATCATTACCCAATTCTGGGCGAAGCCCCGCGAAATTT
The DNA here is from genome assembly GCA_900660155.1 of Hofstenia miamia. Taxonomy (NCBI): domain Eukaryota; kingdom Metazoa; phylum Xenacoelomorpha; order Acoela; family Hofsteniidae; genus Hofstenia; species Hofstenia miamia. Next base: position 2,118,410 of record CABFPE010000016.1, on the reverse strand, counting down.
TTTGAAAATATTGAGAAAATAGACCCTAAAAAATGCATTTCACGATCCTAGATTTTAAATTTTCTAATTTTTTACGAAAAATTTTTTGATTTATCCAGTCAAAATCAAATTTGGAAACCTGAGGGGGGACGTTCCACCATGCCCCCTGCGTGCTCCACTGTCTGTAGTCATTAACATGATCCTGCTTACGTACAAAATTTAATGTTTTTAATGACCAATTAAAAGTTTTTGATAATAAATAACGGCTTTTTGTATTAAAACTAATAAATAAAAATGAACAATAATGTAGTTGCGATAAGCAAAATGCATGCAATAGCTGAATGTGATAATCTGACCCTAAATTTCTGTGGTGCTATAAGTATCTAACGCCTGAAGCCATTTAATGTATCTTTTTTAAAAGAAATTTATCGAATTTTACATCTTTGTCAATATCAACACCTAAATATGTAACATGATCACTTTGTTTTATCGGAACACTGTTTACAATTAATTCAATTTTGTTTGTTATTTCTTTTACAGCATTGGGGGGAAATATAATGAATTGAGTTTTTTCAATATTAATTTTTAAATGATTGGATGTGAAATACCTAGAAAGATTTTCAATATCACTTTGCAAATTTTTTGTGGCCCTGAATGCATTACTATCTGTATTTATGAGACACTTGTCATCAGCAAATTGATAAATTTCAGTATGGTTTATATGTTTAATAATGTCATTTACATATATTGCAAATAGAACGGGCCCTAGTACTGTGCCTTGAGGTTGTAATGTAATCAGATTTCCTGTTATTCATTAATACACGCTGTTTTCTATTTTTTTAAAAACTCATAATTAATTTAATTGAATTTTGTTGAAATCCATAATTTTTACGTTTAATTGATAAAATTTCAAAATTCATTGAATTAAAAGCTTTGCTTAATTCTAGAAGGGCTATGCAACTGGATTGATTTTGAGATTTATTAGCGGATATTTTTTCAGTAATTGAAATAATTGCATCACTTGTACTATGTTTAGCACGAAAAACATATTGTTTGGATGATAAAATATTCTCCGATGCAAGATATTGATTGATTTGAATGTGCATCAACCTTTCAAATAGCTTACTAAAAGGATGTGTTATTGAAATTGGCCCATACTTTTTAGCAATAAAGGGATCTCCATTTTTATACAAAGGTGTTATGTCTAAGTTTAGAACAATAGTTTGTAGTTCTTTTAAGGTAGATAACCTAAATTGAATCGTAGATTTACAATTTGATTGCTTAAGTTTTGATAGAGAAATTTTAAGAAAATTGAAGTTACCTAATTCTTTAAATGTGTGATTTAGATGATTTAAAATCTTTTTTTTATCCGTAAATTTTTTATTATCAATATAAAGTTCTGAAATGTCACTATTTAGCCCATTCGATTTTCCCATAAAACGGTTTAAAAATTTCCACTTTTGTTTAGAAGAGTTTAAGTTTTCAAAAAAATCGACGTTGTTTTAATGATGTCATCTTTGTGCGTAGGTCTTTAATTAAATTCTTTGATCTTTCGTAATTAGTCCAATTTATCTCGGTCGGGTCGACTTAGCTAGTTCAAAGAGTTTCTGCTTTATGTTTATCGTGTTCTTAATTTGTTCATTATCATTTGGGGTTAAGTTAAATCGTCGTGATTTGTTAATTACTCGGCGGGACTTTAGCGGTGCTACTTTGTTTAGTGCTTGATTGATCGGCGTGGCAGTGTAATTTAACATGTGGGAAACAGAATAATAATAATAATAATAATAATAATAATAATAATAATAATAATAATAATAATAAAT
>CABFPE010000016.1:2094485-2106831 GCA_900660155.1 Hofstenia miamia | reverse complement strand
GTGATAAAACATGTACTATTGAAACCATAACAAAAGGAAAAGTGTCAGATGTATTAAAACCCGTAGCAATACATAAAAAACTGGAGCTAAATCTAGTAATAAAAATACATATTTTAGACTCTCAAATAGTGGAAAAATACTTGGAAATTCAAAATATATTGGTATTCTCTCTAATGCTATGCTTTATAAACTCTAACAAGGTCGGATAATGTTTCAAAAAATCTCAATCTCTATATGATTTCAAAACATTTAATGGAAAAATGGAGTTAAAATCTGGTTTTCCTAATTGCATATTGCGAGATATATATTTTATATTTGAATACAATGAGTAAACCGCCTTGAAGAAGTATTTTTTTAATTTTATCTGATGCTGATAATTGTAATTTACGCTATTTATTTATATAATTATAAATATATCACACTATCTCGTGTTCAGAAAATGTTCCTAGGTTGTTTTAATACCTAATTTACAAAATATAGTTTAAATCATTTAACGATTGCTGTTGTGTTTATATAATCTCATAAGCAATTACAAATATATATTAATTAGATTAATAGTTTTAAGTACCATACGTATACTTAAATTTATTTTATATAGCTTTGATATTCATCTTCAATTTAAAAATTTTGCATCTTTTCACTTGTAGTTATACATTTTGTAGAATTCTTTAATTACCATAATCATTTTTCAATTTCATGAGCACTTAATGCTATTTTGCAAACTGTGTACGAGTATGTGTTTTTGTAAAATCAATAAATTTAATCATTTTTGCGTAAATGTATTTTTTATGAAAATGTGTTAGTCTTTTCGTAATTAAAAATGTTTTGCGAGTATCATGGCATCTAATTGATTCATTTTTGAAATGGCGTTATGTATTCATTTGCGATTATCAAAATTTACGAATTGACTGAAGAAAAATGTGAATGTTAACACTTTCTCAATAATTATAAAGTTTTTATTTTAAAATTCATAAACTATTAAACAACTGCAAGTACTTTAACAATCATTGATTTGTAGAATGTCTTAAAATTTATATTTAATTTAAATATCCCAAAGGCAACTAATTTTTTTCGAAAAGGTAAAACAAATCAACAAATGGAAAATTAAATATCCTAAAGGCAAATAATTTCTTTCGAAAGGACAATACAAATCACCAAAAAGAAAATTAAATATCCCAAAGGCAAGTAATTTTTTTTTGAAAGGACAAAACAAATCACCAAAAGGAAAATTAAATATCCCAAAGGCAAATAATTTTTTTNTTTATCGACGCAAATGGAAATAATCGTGATATTTATGTGAAGGGCGTTCATGTGAAAAAGATAGAAGATGTGTTTAGCTTTGTTAACCAAGTCTTAACGAAAATTGAATTGACGGTTGTTAAATCTGAAGCAAATGACGAAAAAAGTTTTGAAAAACTATTTAGAACTTTTTCACAAAATTTGCTAATGATTACAAAATGTACCAAAATTGGATTTTGAAATCACCAGTGGAAGAGTAGTCATAAAAAATGAAACGCCTTATGAATTTGAATTAAATCAGGTAGGTGAAATTTTGGGTTTTGATTGTCACTATCGAATAGTCAATGGTTTGAACATTGCTAAATATAGTTTTGATATTTTAAGCGGACTGCATAATATTTTAATTTATATTGATATAGTTACTTGTCAATATTATCAGAGTGGTAGCATCCCGTTATTGGATCAAATACCCTTATTCACAGTATATAGTGTAAATGATCAGCCATTCATCAATTATGAAAAAACTCATATAATTTATAAACCAACTTCAAAGCCATTCATTGATAGAATTACAATTAGCTTCCATACATCGAATGGTGAGTTCATTCATTTCAATGATACTAGCAGTACTTATTTAACTCTTAATATCAAAGACACCGATGGAATTTAAGTATAAACAATTTTTTAAATGTAAAATAAAATAGGTTATTTTGTTATTTTTAAATGTTTTGTATTAATAACCAATTTATGAAAGTAATAATTCAAATTGTGAAAAATTCTAGTTTTACATGATTTGAAAATGTTTTAATTAATTGATTTGGATTTCATTTTTCGGAGATATAAATCTTTACGAATGGATACAGTTTTGACTTTTGACCAATAGATAACAAATTACGGATTGTCTGTAGAGAGATGCAAATTTATACATAGAGCGGTATAATGGAATTTTACTGTGTTTATAGTTGTTTACATTCTGGCAGTCGAACAATGGCCATAGATAAACACAAAATTTGCTAATGATTACAAAATTTCACAAAATTTGCCAATGATTACAACAGTACCAAAATTGGATTTTGAAATCACCAGTGGAAGAGTAGTCATAAAAAATGAAACGCCTTATGAATTTGAATTAAATCAGGTAGGTGAAATTTTGGGTTTTGATTGACACTACTAAATATAGTTTTGATATTTTAAATGGACTGCATAATATTTTTATTTATATTGATATAGTTACTTGTCAACATTATCAGAGTGGTAGCATCCCGTTATTGGATCAAATACCCTTATTCACAGTATATAGTGTAAATGATCAGCCATTCATCAATTATGAAAAGACTCATATAATTTATAAACCAACTTCAAAGCCATTCATCGATAGAATTACAATTAGCTTCCATGCATCAAATTGTGAGTTCATTCATTTCAATGATACTAGCAGTATTTATTTAACTCTTAATATCAAAGACTCCGATGTAATTTAAGTATAAACAATTTTTTAAATGTAGAATAAAATAAGTTATTTGTTATTTTTAAATGTTTTATATTAATAACAATTTATGAGAGAAATAATACAAATTGTGAAAAATTCTAGTTTTATATGATTTGAAAGTGTTATTTAATTGTTATAATTGTAAAGTGATTTCATGTTTTATGAGATAACAATCTTTACGATTGGATACATTTTGACAGTTGAACAATGGCATATAGATAAACTATGTTGACATTATAAAAGCATGCAACTTTTCTACAGTCTGTCTAATGGAATATCACATTGATGAAAGAACTACCCTGAAAGATTTCACTCTTTTTGGTAAGCTATTTTTATAATTAAATCTCAGATATTGTTTTGATTCTTAACACTTTTTGCAATATTATCTTTAGTTAGTTTTACAGATATTTCTTTTAAAACGTAATCAATTTTATTTTAATAAATTGCTGCGAATTTACTGTCTGATGTTAAATTAATTATATGCTTATCATAAATAAAAACATCATTTGTTTGTTAATACATGTTTTTAACTGATTTTGTTTAAACTTTTATTTATCATGTGTTTTATACTGTGATCTACCACTTAATTTATTAAACATTAATTTAGATACTATCGTGTGAAATTCATAATGTGCAAATACACATTGCGTTTGTTTCCTACAACATTAAAAAACAATGATGATAAACTAACACAATAGACAAATTTAATAGTGCGGTATATATGATCATTAGAGGTAAAGTGTAGAATAAATTACATTTTTGTCTTGTCTTAAACACATATGTGGGTTTTACCACGTACGTTTATTAAATATTAGAAATTGCGAGTTTTTGCATAAACTAGTTTTTGATTTTTTCCAAAAAATTATTTTGCTTTATTACCGAAGTAAGACATTACGCTTTTAACGAGTATTATTATCTCTCTAATTCAAACATTTATTATTAAATTTTACTAAATAAAAGAAGTAAGTAAAGTAAACAATGTAAACTAAATTAATGTGGTATTTCCCAATGTCATGTATGTTTATAAAAAAACAAGTATGTAAACTAAACAATGTAAACTAAATTAATGTGGTATTTTCCAATGTCATGTATGTTAATAAAAAAACAAGTATGTAAAATGAAACATGTAAACTAAATAAGGTCATGTAAATAAGCAAGTCATGTACATTAACAAAAAGCAAATAATACATGTATAGTAATTTAGTCCACGCAAATAAGCAAGTAAAAAAAATTGGCTACATTTTAAACAATAGACTACAAACAAATGTGTTTATTTTTGCAATTGACATGTGTTGTCTGTGAAGCGTATTTATTGCCTTCAATTTTAGAAAATTACTTATGTTTGAAAATACTTATTAATTATGTAATTCCAAAATATTATAACAAAAGAGAATATGTTTCAATGACGTTAGAGATACACAGACAGCCAAAGTACACAATTACATCATAGCCACGGCAGGCATCCTCGCCAAGGTCAAAAGGTCATTCGTGTAACGTACTTCACTCGGGTATTACTATTGACAACTTTGAAGCCATATGTTTAGCAAATGAAGCCCTATCAAATTGAAGATGTTCAAGTGAGCGTTGTAATATATTCACGAAAATAAGCGTGCTGCAAAATATGAAATTAAATAAAATATACATTTAAAACATTAAATTATTTTTAAAAATATCTAAAAACTTCATTTGAATTCATGTTTGAATAATAATTCAGTCCTTGAAATGACTACCATTGCTGTTCAAACATTTCTGCAGCCTTGAAATTTAATATTGCTGAAAGTAAATTGTGCAATGTCAGATGTATATTTACAAGAGTATAGAAGGACATTACTGCAATAAATCTGGAAAATTCGGTATTCCTCTTGCAGACAAAGAATGTGTTATCAAAATATCGATGACATTTTTATTTATAACTTTGCATGAATTTTTTTTTAAAAATATGTTCTTTGAAATCGCAATATCCAGAAAATCATTTAAATAAAACTTTTTGCAGCAAAAAATTTTCAGTAATTTGTTTTTTGAAAAAATAATATTACAATAGATCATTACACATCCAATATCCACATTAATAAAAAATTATAATGTATTGACTTTATTGCAATATTTTAAATTTATAGTTTTGGGCACACTAATTTAAATTTAATAACTTAATGAGAACTCCTTGTAATTGAATTAACTATCATCTGATTTAGCCTTGTAACTTTTATTGATTTGTATGTGACTTTAAAAAATGTATATTTGAAATGCATAGCGTCAGTTTTTACAATCAAGTCAGACATTAATTTAAAAATTATTTTGCATCCACGTATTTTACGAGTTATTGTTTAATCAGTCAATTTCTCACTTTTTAATATAATTCATAAACGAATATACTAACGGAATATGAGAATTATTGATCGCATTTGTATATTTTGGAAATTATTAATAAGTTTTATCGAATTTTTTTTGAAACAAATATTATTTATCCAAGCATAAGAATGTTTGAGAACGTTAATTTAATTTAATATACTGTTTTAAAAACGAAATTGAGACTTGACCAAATTTGAATTTAAATAATATTGCATTGTCATGTTTTTGTGCAAAATTGAGTATTATAAAGGACCAATAAAAGTTTGTTTTGAATTAATATTTGTAAAGAGGAATGAGCAATATTGAAAGTGTGAAAGACAGAGTACATTTATTCATTGTTTGTTGAACGTATTTGAAATATTTCTGAGGTGATAAAGATACCTAACTCCAGAAGCCATTTTTTTAATTTTAGCTATGAAGAATTGTTCGAAATTTAGATCATTGTCAATTTCAACACCTAAATAGTTAATAGATTCGCTTTGCTTTATTGGTATATTATTTAATTTAAGTTCAATGTTTTTTGTGAGATTTCTGTTTGTCTTAGGGGAGAATATTATAAATTGTGTTTTTTCAATATTTACTTTCAATTAATTATTTGAGAAATATTTTGTTAAATCTTCAATGTCATATTATAGATTTTTAGTTTGATTAAAGGCATTTATATCAGTACTTATAAGACAGGTATCATCTGCATATTTATAAATTTTACTGTTTTTTACCTGTTGAGTTATGTCATTAACGTAGATTGCAAATAGAATAGGTCCGAGAACTGTACCCTGTGGAACCCCACGGTCCGTTATAATATATTTTGATTTTTTACCATTAAGTATAACTCTTTGCTGTCGATTTTTAAGGAAAGTCATTATTAAGTTATCATAGTTATAATATATTAATTTGTCCCTTTATATGTAAAAATTCATTGAGTTAAAAGCATTGCTCAAATCAAGGAGTGCAACACAACTACATTTGTTTAGGGTTAAATTAGATTTTATTTGTTCTGATATTGATAAAATTGCATCTTGAGTGCTATAACCATTACGAAATCCAAATTGTTTTTTGGAAAGAATATTTTCAGATATCAAATATGCATTTATTTGATTATTTAGTAATTTTTCAAATAGTTTACTAAAGGGATGGCAAATGCAGATGACCTTTTAATTTTGTGCATTTAGAGAGTCGCCTTTTTATATATAGGACTTATGTCAGATTTCTTAAATATATCCGGGAATGCATTATCAATATTGATTTGTTAAATGCAAATAGTAGATGTTCACTAAACATATGAAAATGACGATTAATAATAAAGATTGGAAGATTATAGGATGCCGTTGATTTATTTGTGTCTAAAGTTTTTATTATGGTTTCTAGTTCATTTTCATTTATGAGTCTAAAAGAAAAGTATGTTTTTCCTGGGATTTTTTAATATTTTTTTTCTCTTATGTTGGGGAAAATTGAAATTGCCAAGTTCCTTAAATGTTGTATTTAGGTGGTCTATTATTTTTGTTTTTTCTGTTGTAGTTTGGTTATCAATACTTAATTCATTAATACCAGTTGAAATTCCTTTACTTTTTCCCAAAATTTTTTGAATATATCGCCATTTTTCGTTTGTATTATTTAGTTTATTGAAGAACCTTTTTTTTTAGGCAGATTTTTTATTTCTTAATTGTTTAACAATCCTCTTTGATTTTTCGTAATTAGTCCAAATTAGTTGGTGTTGGCTCTGTTTTAACGAGTTCAAACAATTTTCTTTTAATACTTACTAGTTCATGTATGTCACTATCGTCGGCATTTGATAAAGCAAACTTGCGTGCTTTTAATTTTATTTTGCAGTACTAAATTGGTGCCGCTTTATTATCTCTTTGCGAATTTGAAATATAATTAATCATGTAAGATCCAGATTTTAATGTGAATATATAATTGAAAGATATGTTTTTCAAAAGTGTTTCCATTATTTCGTCTGAATAATTTAGATAATCTCTTGAAAAAAATATTTTTAAATTTATTGACTTTGGTAGTTATATTACTTATATATGTGCAAAGAGCATGGTCACTGAATGATTCAAATATGAAGGATTTAAAAACTAGGTCGGAATTTGTTAGGAATTAATCAATTAAATTGTTATGTCGTGTAGGAAAGTCAGTATTCACACAATGAAAATCGTATATTGCACAAAATTTTTTTAACGATTTTTTTTCAAGATTATTAAAAAAAATTATTTTAAATTCACCGAATATATTTATAGAATAGTAGAGATCACTTATTTCGGACATTTCATTTGCCTTAAATTTTAAATAGTCAATATGATAATTTTTATTTGGATTGTATGTGATATTAATCAGTTCTTTATTGCACTTATTTTCAAATGATATAATTTCTATCCAGAGTGATTCAAATATATCTTGTTTTAATTCATATTCTAATTTACGCACCGGTTTTAAATATTTGGGAGCTAAAATCTTTAGCCCGCCACCTTTATCCAGGGGGGGACATGGTGGTTTCCAAATTAGGATTAAACAAATTAGGATCAGCGTTATGCTGTAACCAAGTTTCGGTAATTAAGAACATTGCGTTTTTTCCTATCTTATTTATTAAGTTTAGAAAATCATTTCTGTTTGAATTGAGGCTTCTAGCATTGAGATAAACAAATTTATAGTTATTACAGTAATTGTTTAGTTTATTTTCCATTTGCGATTCTTCTAGAATTGGTCCTGGGTTGAGTTTAATATCTCCTGAAAGAAGTAATCTTATAGAATACAAATAGTCCTTTATATACAAAATTAATGAAAAAATTCATTTGGAGATAGAGACTTGATCAGTTATTTTCATTACTTTTACACATATCTTTTCCTATCTAAATTTACTAAGTACGAGCAACGTTTTCAAACACAATGACTTCAAACAAATTGACTAGTAGCTATTAATTAGTTATATGCATGGTGTATTATAATACTCCATGTTTATATGACATGCAAATGTTAGTGAAAATGACCTAGATATCTAATATCATATATAATCAATATAATGAAGTTTAAAAATTCATTTTATGCCTCTAAAAGCTTGCTCAGAGCAACTTGAGTTAAAAGAACTTTATCAAAATGTAAAAACATCGTTTCTTACATGTTAAATACTAGCGACTGTAACAAAAACGCTACAAAATAATTACAAATAAAATAATATGTAGCACATATTCGTAAAACAATTAGCGAAAAGCTGTTTTTCTGTGGTTTGTATTCAATATTTTGAATTGCTAAGCACCAAAGATTTGAATACATTTATTAAAACGAGGTTAAGATTTGTTTAGTCCGCGGTGCATCAAAAATTAAGAAAAGTACAATCGTTAATATCTACATCACGAAAGTGATCATATTATACAATATTTGTAATTAATATGAAAAACTTTATCTCTTATTAAATAAATTTGTTTCAAAAAAAATTTGATAAAACTTATTAATAATTTCCGAAATATACAAATGCGATCAATAATTCGCATATTTCGTTAGTATATTCGTTTATGAATTATATTAAAAAGTGAGAAATTGACTAATTAAACAATAATTCGTAAAATACGTGGATGCAAAATAATTTTTAAATTAATGTCTGACTTGATTGTAAAAACTGACGCTATGCATTTCAAATATACATTTTTTAAAGTCACATACAAATCAATAAAAGTTACAATGCTAAATCAGATGATAGTTAATTCAATTACAAGGAGTTCTCATTTACAAAACATTAAAAAACCAACCATGTGAATTTTCCAATCCAACGGCGAACGCTATATTGCCAGCACCAGCTCTATCAATTTCAGCTTGCCCACCACTTTGCCTCTTAAAAGAGAATGCTTGAAAATCATTCAGCAATACATAAGCTAATATTTCTATTGTGCAATATTTGCAGTACACATTAAATTCTTAATTTAATTGTTTAAGTCGATAGTAATTCTTTTGCTTCAAACTACTAAAAAAATGGGGCTATGAAATTACTGCACTGCACCTGACATTCTAGTTTGGATGAATACATTAAGGAACACATTACATATACTTGTTAAAGAATTTTAGTAAATAATTTCTCTAAAATTAAGCCAAAAGGAATTTTAGACGTTGCAAAGTTCCTAGAGGATTAGATAATGAGGGGCATATTGTTTTAAAAGACTTAGGTAGAGTCATATTACTAAGCATGCCCATTAAATTGCTTTTACTTGTAAATGATAGAATGATTACAACCTATTTATGGGATGCCATTTAGCTTTTAGTATTGTGAATATGCATTTGTTTTATACGCCAGTTGATAGTAGTATATGTCACCTAGTTGAATTCCTCCTCTTTTATAATTGCAATACAATAAATTAGTAGGGCGTGAGTGGTCTTTATTATTCCATACTGCATTATTTATCTCGGCTTGAATTGAATTGTTTACTGGTAGAATTTTATATAATAACTTAGTTAACAATAATACATTGATGGACCTGGTCTTGCCCTAGATGGACATTTTCCGATTCGAAATGAAATTGATTAATAATTTGTTATCACTTAGAAATGCATCATTACCAATATCGGATATCTTTAACACTACGCCTAATAATAATATTTCATTGTGATTGCATGTACATTCAGTAGACAATTCTTTCGCTTTATTTATGTTTGTGTAAATTGATTTTTGTTTATTTATCGAAAGTCCACTAATTCTACTAAATTCGTCCAGGTGTTTGAAATATTTAGCTAGGCTATCTGAATTTGATGCGATTAATGTAATATCATCGGCAAATGCAAGATATTTTATTTCCATGTCGTCATAAATAAAACCATGAATTTGGTGTGAATGTCGTATTAGGTTCAGGAAGGGTTCTACTGTGAAATTAAACAGTCTCTGCTGGAGACAGAAAACCATTGATTAATAAATAAGATTTATATTGTCTGAGTATAATGCGCGAAAAAGATTTAAAATGATGTCACGTAGCCCAAGCTTTTCTAGTGTATTAAACAAAAATTCGTAATCAATTGAGTCGTATACTTTATTAAAATCAATATTGAGTATTCCCATCCAATGTTTATTCTACATATGTCAATAATACATTGGATTGTTGAAATGTTTAAAGAAGACTTCCTCGATTTTATAAAGATAGTTTGCGTTGCATATACATATTTCCGTCCCAAAGTTCCAAGTCTACGATTAAGGATATGTGATAGAATTTTCAGATCCATGTTTAATAGAGATATAGGTCGCCAGGACTTTGGATGTATTAAATCTTTTCCCTTTTTGGTAATAATCTTATTAATGCATTGGAAATACTATTAGAAATTTGGCTGGATTTTAAGATTGATTCAATTAATAGTGAGTAATGCGGTGCAAGGATCGAGCAGGTCTTATAGAAGGCAGCATTAATGCCATCTATTCCGGGGGAATTTTTTAGTTTATCTATTGCTAAATGAATTTCGTCAATGGATATGCTCTGATTTAGAAAATTGTAATGATCTATAGAAATTTTGGAATAGATTAAACTCTCATTTTCAATGCTGACCTCGGATTTTTATATAGATGTTTGTAAAAATCAGTGAAAGTGTTAATAGTATCCTCTTGATTGACAGAAATAGTGTTATTGATTTATTGAACGCGTTCGATATTTAGCTTATCCATTGGCTTTTTATGTAGTTTTTGATGTCCTTAGTGCTGCCCTAATCGACCGCATGCTCGATGTTTTTGATATATTCAAGTTCGTAATGGGCCTGTAGATTTTGAATTTTGCGCAACTCTGTTTCATAATATATCCTGAATTGTTCACAATTTTGCATGCCCGTGGTCAAGGAATTTAGTTGCTTTTCACAGTACTTGGCTTTTCAGTGGCTTTCTGTTTCATTTGCAGATAGTTTTTGACCCTTCCCTTCATAATCGTCCATTTAGTTTGAATGTTAGTTATACATTACCCTGTTCAAGTGAAAAGAATTAAATTTGATGTATCATTATAGTTATTATTGGGTAAATTAGAATTCATTCGCCACACACCTGGAAAGATATGTCAATAGTGGTTTATGGTCGGAAAAATTGACAGATAATAATTTAGATTCGGCAATGCGCAGGTGTTCCGAAGCAAAGCAATGGTCTATCCCGAGAAGAGTACATGTTAGGATTATCAAAATACGTATGATAATAGTTTTCAGCATAGATGGCAGTATCAACTAGGTTAAACTTACGAAGAAAATATTATTTAAGTAATTGTATCTAGTAAGGGTTAGGTTCGACAATGATTGCGAATTGTAAACATCTTCAGATAAATAACAGCGAAAACAATGCAAAAACGCGAAAAGCAAAAGAGCAATGAAGTGTTAACAACTATTGTCAACACCCACACCAGGTAAGTATTTTACTAGGTTTTCCGCGGCTACTAGTAAGTTACTAGGCCTAGTTTCAACATCGCATGCCAAAGAGTTTGTGAAAATAATAATTACACTTTTAGCTTTTGCATCCAAAACAAATGTGTCAAAATCATTCCGTTTCAGTAAATAGCTAAAAGTGTTATAAATAAAGACCATTGTTTTTGGGTTCATTCTATATTTTGATTTAGGATACAATTTGTCAGGCCTCTTTTTATTAAAAAAGTAAATAACTATTTCAATTTTATGCTTGACTAATCTTTTTGCAGTGATTATATTAATTTATGAAATCAATAATTTTCTTTAGATTTCGCTTTTTACTAATTTATTATATTTTCGTGAATAAATATATTTATTTAGCAACATTAAAACATCGCTTTATTTGGAATTAGCATGAACAATGAATTTACCTTTCCGAAGAAAGATCACTTAAAAACGTATGTCATCAATTCCAAGGGAAATGATTTGGAAATTTTGGAGAGCATTTTACATAAAACAATTAATACACAGTTAAATTGTCACTGCATTTGTTTAAAAGATTATATTTTATGAAGATTTACCTTTAGTTCTTCAAGTGCATGAACAGAATTTATGGGTTGTTTCACAAATGATTTTCCTTTCTCTTTCAGTACAAATGGACAGTATTGATTGCAACGAGCATGCTTTATCCAGGGATCAATACCAATTTCCCACTTCTTAATTAAAATACCACAATGAAAGCATGCCACTTGATCACCATAACCTAATATAAAGCTGATGTTAGTATATTTCATGGTGAAGTATCCGGTCCAATTTGGTGAGAGTCAGGGGCTATGAAACAATATTAATATTGGAGGAGCTGACCTGAGGTCCTTCCTATAAAAACCTTAATTTTCTTAAATTTTAATAGATTTGATGCAA
>CABFPE010000016.1:2037101-2066212 GCA_900660155.1 Hofstenia miamia | reverse complement strand
GTGATCTGTCACCTCATTTAACTTATTAACCATTGATTTAGATACGACCATAGACAAATTTTAATGTGTAAATGCACATTGCATTTGTTTCCTAGTGTAGAATAAATTACATTTTTGTCTTGTCTTAAACACATATGTGGGTTTTACCTTTTACGTTTATTAAATATTATTATTAATATATATTTTTACTTGGAAATATTTTTCGTCCCCACTTTTTTAAACAAGTATATCAAGTACGTTTATAAAATATTATTATTAATTATTTTTATTACTTGGAAATATTTTTCGACCCCACTTTTTTAAACAAGTATGTAAAATAAATAAATAAACTAAATTAATGTGGTATTTCCATAAAATAAGTATGTTAATAAAAAAAGTATGTAAAATAAGTATGTAAACTAAATTAATGTGATATTTCCAATGTCATGTATAAAAAGGAAAACCCACGTAAAAGTCTATAAATGTGGTGTAAAAAGTCATAAACCATATAAAGAGAAAAAAGTGTAGAAAACCCAAGTAAAAGTATATAAATGTGTAAAAAGTGAAAAACCATATAAAGAGAAAAAAAAGTGTATAAAGTAGAAAACCCATGTAAAAGTAAAAGAATATAAATGTGGGAAAGTAAAACTAAAAAGTAAGTAAGTAAATGTGGGAAAGTAAAAGTAAGTAAGTAAATGTGGGAAAGTAAAACTAAAAAGTAAGTAAAAAATGCAAACTAAATTAGGCCACATAAATAACACAAAAACTAGTAAAAGTACATGCATGACGTCAGTAAAACACCCCCTGCCAATATCCACAGCGTCTCAGGTCAAAGGCCACCCCTCTCGACCAATCAGAAAAAAGTGTAACCTCCTTGCCACGGCTATTACTACTCACTCATTCAAATATTACAGGAAATTTATAGATGATTCTTTTGAGTCAAATCCTACAAAGATATCATCAACATATCTACAGTATATTAGAGAATTGGATTCTTTAAAATTTTCAAATTTGCTCTCAATTAGATCCATTGTAAAGTTGGGCTAAGTGGTGATCCTATTGGCATTCCATCTACTTGTTTATGTATATCTCCATTAAATAATGTATAGATTTACAAGCTAGTTGTAGTAGTTTCTTTAGTATATATATATATATGAATATATATATATATATATATGTACAGGGCAGTGGCGTGCAGTGCACACATTAATGGGGTAAGTGGAATATGATATAATTACAAAAGTTATATGTTTGTATTGCATATGTTGTATATAACTTTAATTTCAAGCATATAAATCATTATCTAAAAAATTTACCAGATTATATAAATACAACATTTTGTTTCCAGAAACAATTAGCAATGCTCGCAATGCAATTGACGTTATGTTGCTCAATTATCTTGAAGACCACATTAGTAGAGTAAAAAATTTATAAGAAAAATCTTGAAAAATGACGAATTGAATCAGTGTATTACAGTTTATTACAGATTGTCAGTTTTAAAGGTTTTGAAACTGATCAATATAGGTTAGCCAAATACAAAAATTTACATCTGAATTTACTAAATTGACTATTTACTTCAACATTTATTTATTTCTATTTCAATGTTATTTCTATACATCCATTTTTGTGGGTTAAGTAAAATTTTCTTGTGATTGTTAAGTAAAAAATCTAATTTTGAAAGTTACACTTTGATTGTCACCAATTATAAGTGATTTGGAGGCTAAATTGCACTTCTAGTATAAAATTTCAATCACCATTGTTGCCTCAACAATATAAATCATTGAAAAATCCCGCGGTAAGAATTCCGCAGTCCTCTGGTAGCATTTTTGAATATTGATTGGTTGGAGATTTTGTCAATTACGTTAACAAAGTTTGATAAAGAAGCGGCAGACAGTTGTGCAGACTGTTTTCAGTTGTAATTGAGAAACATTGATTTTTATCATTACCAATCATCACTATTAAGGTACAGTCGACAATTATTATGATGCTAATTTAAGTAATAGGATATTGATTATTATTGCTGTTCATAATATTAAATCAATTATTACAAAACTCATATATTTCAATTGTTCATCAAGAAAAAGCTATCCAAAATACAGTATATTACATTATTTAAATGATGAAAATGAACAGTAATTAGTTTAATGTTTAGAATGTAAGAAAAAAAGGAAATTTAAAAGAATTGGAAACTTATGAATATGTTGTGTAAGCATAAATATTTTTTCTTCATTTGTTCAAATAAATTTCAACAGGCAAGTGGCGCTTACCTTGCTTACCCTTAATGCACGCCTCTGGTACAGGGTGTCCATAAAATCCCTGATTGATTATACAGCAAAAACAGAAACATGAAAGATAATGACTATTGTATTATCATAAACCACGTACACATACATTTAATATTTACATAATATTAAAAGGACTATGGAGAAATGAACTCTAATATTTTTAAACAAAAACGCCTCAATTTTCTACACATTTATGCAAACATTCTTTAAATAAATGAATGGCATTTTATAAATGTTTTTTGCTTCATCTTCTTGCACTCATTTCCCCAAATATGGCATTTATGATGATTTACAATGTCATTTACGTGAAATGTTGATTCATCAGAAAAAAATCAAACTATCAAGAAAATTGTCATCTTTGTTAATTTTGTTGATCAACACACACGTGTTTTCACAATGCACAATATTCTCCATCTAAATCCTGTGTTGGTTTTCTGAATGGAAATAAGCGCAAATTCCTTCTCAATACCTATGAACATAACCAACACTCCAACCAACTTACTTAGCAGCAACCCTGCTGGAAGAGGACTGATTGTCAAAATGTTGAGCTATCTCAGCAGTATTTTTGTCATTGATCGAAGGTTTCCTGATCTTGGTAAATCACAGACACTTGCAGTAGTCTTAAATTTATCATAAACCGATCTTATCGTGTTCTCACTTGGAATATTTTGGTGATTTTCATTCTTTAACTGTCTACTCACTAATGTTGTTGAATCCATTGTAGCCATCAATAAAATGATTTCTATTCATTTGTCAATCAATAACATTCTTTCAATCACCTGTAAAATCAAATATAACTATTGGCACTATATTACAAGGAAATATATAAAAACATTTCAGTGGAAATGAGTTAAAATGCTGTTTAACGAACTTTTGCATAAATGTGTAGAAAATAGAGGCCTCTTTTGAAAAATTCGAAAAATATTAGTGTTAATTTTTCCAAAGTCCTATTAATATTCTGTAAATTTTAAATGCATGTGTACGTGGTTTATGATAATACAACAGCCATTATGTTTCATATTTCTGTTTTTGCAGTAGAATCAATCAAAATACTTTATGAACACCATATATATATATATATATACTGTTAAAGTTGAATTATATATATATATGTATTATATATATATATATATATGTATTATATATATATAATGATTCAAAAATAAAAGAAATTGGAGGCTGAAGACTACTAAGTCGATTTCAGCAAATTTCAATATCTAACAAGGGAAAATGTTTAAGTCATAGCATACAGTACTCAATATTCAAAGTTGACTTGCTAAATTTTTAGGATAAAATGCATGTTTTTAGGTAAAAAGCAAAGTTATATACACAGACAATGAGCCAAAATGGAACCAGCAATTGCAGTTGGCCTTTAATTATCCTTCAATGTGTCAAAAGCTGAAGTTCGATGTAAGAGACTAGTAAGTAATTTTACCGTTTGATGCAATTTTAACCCAAAAAGCCTGATGAATACATTAAATATGTATGTACAAATTTAACAGAATTATGATGCAAAACAAAGCCTTATAATTTCTCTTGATCCAGAAATATCGGTTTTCTATCAAAAACTTCCCGTTTTTCCATTTTTCGGCTNTTATATTTTAGTTTGAATTTCTGCTAATTTTGAAATGTGGTAAAATTGAAGCAGAAACCAATTTTGTACCTGCCGCATATTTGCCTATATTTTCAAGGTATGCTTTTGTTTACAGATACCAGTTAATTTTGTATATTATCCACGTTTTGTTCATTTTGTGTCTTCCACAATTTTTTCTCAGTAAATTCGTTTTAATTTTATTTTCTCTTGTTTTTACTTTCATCAAATTATGTTTTTCTATATTTCAACTGCGTAGTTAGGGGGCACCCAAATGGTGGACAAGTTGACTGGTATATCCTTTAACTTAGGTTAGTTATATGGCTAGGACGTTTGTACTGCTTGTCATTCATTGTTAAAATTTTAATTAATGCTTTTAACTTAAATGCACAATTTGAGGAACACACTGAGCGTATGTTATTATACTTAGCACTTAGGTTTGCCACTAGCACCCAAGAGTTAGGGCTTCTTTACTCTTAATCTAATTAGAGTCTTATACAACTCTTCTAAAAGGTTATCCATGTCAGGTTGGCCAAATGTGGCCACTCTTTCCTAACACAAACTTTTATTAGGAAAATGTATTATAGCAGAGGAGGAGTTAGTTAATTATTTGTAGCATTGGTCAATCCACACATCAGCTCAAAACTCTCAAGAAGATAGAATAGTAGGAATGCATGCTGATTTCTCATCAATGCCACAATATATATATATATATATATATATATATATATTTACAGTTATATTTGAATTAGCATATATTGACAATTTATGTACATCAAAATGCCTATCATGCACTTGTACAACTTACACTTAAAATATTCATAAAAACTTCAGATATACCTGAAAAAATATCTGACCTGCTTGATAAGAAAATTCGCATATATCAGAATAAATCACTTTTAAACACACTAAAGAATATCAAACTGCAATTTTTGTGTCTTGTGCTAACAGCCTTTATTGTGGATTGACTGAAAAACTGGTAGTAAAGCCATTAATTTAATTAAAATAAAAAGCTTGCTCCTGAATTACTTCACATTACTCTGAAGAGATATTCAAAATTCAAAATCTTGTGAATTTAAAAATTCAATTAAAATTTTCAATTTTGCAATTAATCATAATTTATGATCTTTTTGTCATAAGAATATTTCAATGTATCAAGAGAATATTTAATTTGAAAATTTTAGCTACCTATGTTTGCAGAACTCATGAGTGCTATTGACAACATTGACGCAATTTTTGACCAATAAAGCTTTGAACTATAAAACCCGTTTAAATTTTGACCTTTTTTACTTCTTAGGACTTTGTTCAGTTTGATATATTCTTGTTTTCATCCATTGCAATCTTGTTTCAGGAGTATGGCCCTGATACTACCAGAGAATGTAATTGTGTAGTGTGCAAGTTGATGTGTAATATTAGAATTTGTGAGTTACACTCTTATTCAAGTGATTATAAAATTTTATAAAACTCCGTAGATGCATGTTCTCACCTTAATAATGTGCATATTCATTAAAATAAAGCATGCAATTTATTTAGTCAGCTATATTAATGTATACCACAACTGCACATATCTTTTAGGATGAATCTTCCTACATATAACACTATTGCCTACTTATTTCAATAAGTATATACAATTTATTATAAACAAAAAACTTTACAAAACTAAAACTAGTTAAGTGACATTTTCAATTTATTTTCAACTCTAAGTATTTTTATATTCATTTTTTTATTTTCAAGAAGACCAGAAATCTAGTATAGAAATTAAAAATGTGCAATAATTTATTTTAAAAAATAATGAAATACTCAAATTATTTTACTTAAAGCAACAGGAATTGAAGCTGCATTACACATTTTACAGTTGAAAATTAAAATTGATGCAAAATTATTCAAAACTCCAAGTATCTCACAAAAGATGCTGCTATGAACAAAGTGAGATTCAGACAATATATTGGTAAAATATATTTTTTCTGTACTTGCATTTAGACACATTGAAATAATGCAATATTACTATCAAAGAATCTACACTTTTCAGGTTAGCAAATGACATGTTGAAAACTTCTTTTTATGATTATAATGCTGAAATAATTGTGTTTGCAAATTTGCTAGTATTTCATATTTTATCAATTTGTTGTCAATTCACTATGTATTTAGTAATTTGGAGATATTTGGAATTCATTTGAGGATTTTGACATTCATCTTAAGTCCTAAACCCATTTCTCTGTTGCTCAGATATATTATTAAATTATCTAGTTCTCAATATAGTCTTATTTCAGTCTTCTGCATTCAAACAGCATTGAATTATAAAGAAGAAAAGATTGGCTATAAAAGTCTATAGTAAATGTACAAAAAATATATTGCCATTCTTTGAATTTTGCAAATTGTAAATAGAATTGCAGGAATTGACTTAAAGACAAATATAAATCTTTGTTACACATTAGTGAAAGAGAAAATAGAAATTGATATTGGGAGATTTGTACTAAATTTAGTTTTTCTGTAATTCTACTGAAAAAAAATTTTATAATTTTTTTGCCATGAAGTTGCACAATTCATTTCATAATTAATTTATTCCTAAAAAATTTTACATCCTGTCTGTTTAGAAGATATAAAATTATTTTTCAAATGCCATCTAGTAATATTACAAATAATATAAACAAAGCATGATGCTAATATATAGTAAGTGAACATAATAGTAAAATGAATTTAAATGTGACCATTAAAAGCTTGTTATATAACTCATTTGTTTTGCAAGGGAAGTTGCATTCTTATTAATAAAATTGTGGACTCATGTTTGAATATGCAAATATGCATATCCAAATTTTATCATGCAGACAACTTCAATATATTAATAAATTGATTTGCAATCCTTTTTTATAATTCAAGTGGATTTTTATTCCTCATTTGCTCAATCAATGTTATACTATACTATATTTTAAGAAGCATAATTCTCTATTAACCATATTACATTTTCATTGTAAAAGTAAATTGGTATTTAGTCAATGTATGATGAAAATTGATATTCTCATTCATATTTATTGATATTTTGATTTCACAGCTTATTTACATTTAAAATTTGATAATTGATAAATAATTGATAATTGCAATATATAAGAGTATAAATCAACCTGAGAATCACACACTAGATATTCTAAGACTTCTAAAAACTTCTTAACTTTTACTGGCAACTGCAGTTCAGTTTATTGAAGATGATTGATATTAAATACACAGTCTTCTCACAATTGTAAGCTGTTATGCTATTATACTCCTTGATTTTGTGATAAATTTTTCAAAGAACAAAAATTGTTTTGAAATGCAAAGTAGGTGTGCAAGTCATGTAAATGCAGTACTGTATTAATGCAAAAACATGTTCATCTTTTGAACAGTATTTTGTTTTATATTACAAAATATCAAAATATTAAAGAAAGATAAAGCCCACAATTACCAGTGCTACCTGTTCCCTAAGGGTAGCTAACTGCAATGGTTATCTTTTTGTTTCCATTTCATATGGTACACCTCCAGCAAAAATTTATGCACAGTGCAAAGAATTGCTTTTGCAAGTGTCCTTTAGAGTTATTACATGTAATCTTACCATCAGCTTCAGGGTTCACAATATGCATCTGACTTACTCAGCCCAAGTTCAAGTTCTTGTATTTTTAAGTTCAATGAAGTTTTTCTAAATCTGAGTTTCTCATGGTAAAATACATAATATTTTATGATATTTCAAAGTTTTGTAAGCTAAAAAGCAATTTCTCATATTTTTTTACCCAGATGTTATGAGTAGTTGTGTTTTTGCAATATTTTCAAGTGGATCTCTGATTGAGTATGGGCTTAAGTATTAATAATTTCTCATTCTAAATTTTCATATACTTGAAATCCTCTTTCCAATTGAAATAATTGAATTTCCTTTGATGTAATTTTTTTGATGTAATTTCTGTGGGACTTAACATTTTGGGGAAGATGAATAAGTCATACAAGAATAAGTCTTACAGGAATAAGTCCTACAGGAATAAGTTCTAAAGCAATAAGTCCTACATTATTAAATCCTACACTATTCCTATTAATGATTTTAACTCTCTGAAATTTATTCATTTTCTATTTGTTTGGATTTTTTGCAATAATTTATTGTTTTATTGGAAATTAAATCAATTTTTCCATTGCCACTCTAAGTTTCTTTTACGTTTTGCTAAATTTCTAAAATTCAAAAGAGAGCTGTAATTACACTGAATTTTTCGGTTGGTACATTTTTGACTGCTTAAATATTGCAAAACAAACGACAAATATTCAAAACAACTGCATGAATATTGATATAGAATTTGTAACCATAGTGATTAAAGTAAAATTATTTAACAATTAACCAATTGAAATTACTATTTGTGTTGGAATAATATTGTGGTTTAGTAGCATTGTACAACAAATCATAGCCAATAAACTTAGCATAGATTGACACATGTTGAATGGCAGATGCTACAATATTATATGTTCACTAAGAGCTCCTTATTAAACCATAATATTGAGTAAAATGTTGCCTTTATATAAAATTTTTTATCCTACATCTATGATGATGTCTTTGGTAAATTATGTAGTGAGCTAGGATCAAAACATTTATATGGATATGTATAAGACAAAAATCACAGATCCAAAACCTGTGAAAATGGATTTAAATTATTCATTGCTGTTTAAACGTGTTCTGTATCTAAATAGTCTACTTTCAAAAAATAAAGCAGCTCTTTCATTGTATAAGGAAGTGACAATTCCTGTACTTTGGCTGAGTTGCTAGATGCTCCTTAACTTCATTTAAAGAATGAATGGTAAGTATATTTTGTGTACACTAAGTAATTTGAGAGTATGCAATTTAAATGTAAAATCTATTGACAAGTTGTCTGTTACTGCCAACTTGTCAATAAATATTTCGTGTGTTAATAACACAAAACTCCCTTCATTGGTAGAATGCACTTGGTAAATAAAATCATCATCTTCAGAGTGCTTATTATGTAGAAGTGCTTTCAAATCGTCAATGGTGAAAACGCTAAGGATGGTTGACTTCCTAATTCTAAAATTTTGGTTAACTAAAATTCCAAACCTAAATATAACGTATTTCCGCATATTATTAAATGACACCTATATAAATCTCTGGCTAATTTTTTAGAATTAACACTGTATCCAGTACTTGAAAGCTTTTGATGATGAATATGTTGTAAGTCAGACAGAGTTGTACTCAATAGAGATATATACTCCTGACGTTTAACTACTGCTACATCATGATCATGTGCATTAGCAACCTAATTGACACTCAAGCGACTAATTGATGCAAAACAATACTTTTATTATTCATTCTTCATCCTTAATGTACTCATTAACCCATGTAGGACATTTATACTTTTTCCGATGAATACATTGGTATACAGTTCTGCACCGTCCGTTCATTAAATAGGTTTCCATCCGCTGAATTGACATGTCTTCCAATTTATTCATGACTATAATGAATCTTATATCTAAAAGCAGTTCATATCTCATCATTAATTCCAATAAGAAGAATAATATAATATAAATGATTTCTAAAAAAAGCTTGTTCTTTGTGAAATCTTTAATAAATTAAAGTTATGTCCCTTTTCTTTTGTCCCATACAAGTCTATTGTACACATAATATGTAATTGCAATATTCATGCAGTCGTTTTGAATTTTTGTAGTTCGTTTTGCGATATTTGCACAGTCGAAAAATGTACCAACCGAATTTTTCAGCTACTTAGGAATTAGACATTAATGTGATGCACGTTCAAGGCGAAAAAAATATACAAACAGTGTTATGGTGTCACGCTATAACAGGTCATTGGTACAATTCGAATGTGTTCAAAAAGGTGTCTTAACTTTAGATGGTTTGCTGAAAAGTCAGCTAAAGCTAAAGTAGGCTAAAAATCATTAAGCCTGCAATATTAATATTTATAGATTTTGAGTTATTGAAGAATTGAAATATGCGTCTACTTTTGCGTTTTTAATCTATATCAACAGCTCTACCTTTCAACAGGGGCAAATTATCTATAAAAAACTCCCAATCAATTAAGTACATTTTGCAAAACAGTTAACAAAAATACATAAAACATGTGCATGTAAGAAATTTATTTAAATAGAAATATCAATTCCACATGTAGAAGCTTTATTTAGTTTTTCTAGATTGTGTTGATTTATAATTTCTTTATTAAAAACTAACGCATTTTGTAATTTAGCCCACTTTAGCTAACACCATTTAGATTAGGTATTTCATTTAGAGCAATTTGGCAAAATTAACGCTTGACAGATAACGTTAAAATCAACAATCTAAATTGGAAATCTCCATTTTCTTTCTAATTTTATTATTTGCTCGATATTCTATTGAATTTAATTGAGAAATATTAAAGAATTTTATATAGTATCAACAATACAGTTTGAAACGAATATAATATACTAATTTTGCTGACTTATTTTAAGTGATCCACATTAACACTCGATGTTCTAAATAAAATTATTTGAAAAAGATTTATTAATTCGAGACATTTGTGAAAATAATTTGTTCTTTGAACTAAATATGAACCAGTGAAATAATGTAAGCAGAAACAGAAACAAAATTACAAGCTTTTAGAATTAGATTAATAAACTCAATGAAAGCTTTAAACCGCCTAACAGAACTGTATTTGTGAACATTTTCTTAAAAAAAATTCACTCATTTTGGGACATAACACTCGCAGTAGACTGCTTTCTTTCTCTTTGATTGTGAACTCCTTGGTGTGGTAACAGTTCAACTAGTAGGTGATTTGCTTCTGATCTAATAAATGGTGGTCTATCGAAATTACATCGAATAGGAAAAAGTTACTTCGAATGGAAATCGCATTTGAAAATACTTAGAATGGAAATTACATTGAAAACAAATGTTAAAAATGTATAACAATTAGTATTATAATATAAAATTTATGATTATTAAATAAAACATTTAAACATATGAAAACTGTGAAGTACATTAACTTTGATCTACACATACTGTCAACGCATTTACTGTGCCATATTTATCCATTACTACTATCAACATGATATTAGATATCACTAGAACCGATTTTCGAACTTCGTAAAATAGTGACACATAATAATAATAATATTAACAATAATAATAATAATACAATTTATTTCAAACAAAACAAAAAATATTTAATACAAAATAAATTACAAATTTAGCACTAAATTGTTTGAAAATAGTTGACATAAGGGATGGATTACCAATGTTCGAAGGAATATCAATTAATACCAATTGTAGCCATCAAGTTCATATGAATATCATTTAAAAAACTGCTGAAATCAGTTTATACTTGCGGAAGACTATAGAATTGATCCTATGATAAAGTTACTCTTGCATTCAAAACAAATCGCATGGAGATCGAGTGATGACGTAAGAAGTATAAATACACGTGAATAAGACTAACAACTTCAGTAAATAATCAAATAAAGTTACAGCAGGTGAATGCATTTAAACAAATTAGATTTTGCGAAAACAGATTAATTTCCTCATTATCAGGAAGATATTTTGAAGTCACGTTCAGAAATAAACAACATGGTCAGAATAAACAAACTGACTTTAATCCAAGCCCGTATTTTTTTTCAATTGCAACCCCTTACTTTTGCTAGTAAGTGACTCAATATAAATTTATTTATTAATTCAAATTATTTCAAATTATTGGATTTATTTCTGGAAGATTCTATTACCGTATTTTTCGGACTATAAGGTGCACCGGATTATAAGACGCAGTATCAGTGAACGGATCTATTTTCATATATAAGACCCACCGGATTATAAGGCGCATAAAGTGAAACAAAATAATCGGATAAGTCAGAGTCTAACCCCCTCCCCGCAAAAATAAATCACAAATAAAATAATAGAGGACTGGTTATTAAAAATATATTAACCGATTATGCTTTATTTTGAAGAAAAACAACTTAAATGTCGTTGTTTTTTCTTAATTGTTATAAAAATAGACAGGTGCAAGAATACTTTTTCTTTTAGGATTTTAAAACAACAAATTTCTGTAAAATTCTCAATAATCAAAAGCGTTTTGAATTAAAATTTCCATATTTACACCAACGTCTCACCGGCGACCCTAAATTCTCTATTTTTTGTATGTGGAACTCAGTAAAGGTACATGGCCCCTAGGGTTCATGTGCATCCCGGTTGAGAACCACTGGTTTAGCCTATGTTCGCCCGCTCAAATTTAGAAGACACTTTCACGTAAACCAAAAACCAAACTAAAATATAGCCGGGATGTTTGCTTTTCTAGTAAATTTATCATTGAGAATAACACTGAATAAAAATCGAAATTAATATTAAAAACATTGCCTTATCAGCTATGCTAGCCCTTTGTTCAGCTGTTTTATTGGCACCCTTGCATTTGTATAATGTTTTATAAAATGTATTAAAATCCGAAAAAATTACGAAATTTTGTTCTATAAAGCTAAATCTACTATATTATGTTGCTGACAGAATGATTGCCCTGTCCATCAGCAATAGATTGCATCTGTTAAAAGTACGCATTTATGTTTTTTGTAATGTGTCCTTAAAATGCATGTATTAGTTTTGTAATTTCAACAAAATTTATTAAAAATGGTAACAAAACCAATAGAATTTAGCACTAACGCCTCTTACTTAGTTAAGGTTGTGCTAGCATCTTAACAGTGATTTCTTGGAGGTCTGGAAGAACGCTACCAAATGTCGTCCTGACATAGGTTGAGCAGAAACACCTTCCTTTGCATTAGAAGCTGCTTAATTTTCAATTTCATTAGGGTAAAATTGCCGAGCCCATAAATTCCCCATGACGTCTGTGTTCTGACTGACATTATGCATCTTATTTATATTCAGGATCAACAGAGAAAACTTCGCTTGCATTTTAGTATATATCTCTATGCTTCTCCCTATTTGTAGCCTTCCCGTTAATTGTTCCACTCTATGGAACCTTTCCCGAAGCGTGTCTTCAAATGGATTTCTCTCTTGCCATACAAAGACGCCCTTCTCAAATTCTCCACTCTCCCACTGTCACTCTACTTCCATGTCTGTGATCTCCTGTTCAATCGACTGCTCACTTTCTCTATTTGTCGTCCCAAGAAACATCGCACCCTGCACTCGTTTTTCAATCGTGCTTGCACTGCTGCAAATTACATCTTGACTCTCAACCCTGCAACAACGATCGATTACTTTTCCCTGCTGCCGAGCTTCAAGAAATTTTTGATGTCGTTCCTCTTTGCTGAGCCTTTCTCCAACTTTGCCTACTCTTCCATCTGCTCGTATTTCATCTCCTGTGACTGTCCTCGCTGCCGTAAAACTTGACTTATATTTATTTATTTTTGTAGTGTATGCCTTTGGCGGCTAAATAAAATCATTCATTATTATTATTAGTATTATTATCATATCCCAGTGTCGTTGAAGAAAGCAAATACCTTAGCGTTATCATCTTGTGATAGGTCACATTCCCTCCATTGCTCCCAAAGTGCAAGCATTTTAATATAAACTTTTGTAAAACTAAACAAATCATTGCAAACATTTAAGTGTTGTTTTATCAATTCCAGAAAACCGTTGGTGTTTCGAATTAATGCTTGAGCAGTATCCTTTAAGTGACATTTCATTCTTGTATTAGATGCAACAGGATCTAGAAATTTTGATCACTTGCCTAATTAAGATAGAAAAAGCAATCTTTCATCATTTACTGAGAAAAATGCACCTCTGTCCGGATCTTTAAAGCGTAGACCAACACTCAAGTTTTTCACATTCATTCACTTCCAGAATTTGATAAACATTTTGAGAAAATCAATTGTACCATCAAACTTTTCATCTACATTTAGAACAGACATGGTAGCCAATAAATCTTTCGAGAAAACCTTTAGAGCTAAACTCATTTTCTGGCGTTCAATCGGGGATGGATTTACCGCACTAGAGGTAAGTGGAGAACCCTTTAGAAATGAGGTTTTTTCATGATTAAAAACTTTAACAATATGATTCTATTTGGCGACTTTGACAGTTGCATCAATGTTGCCAAGTCTCAAAAATATCAAAGTATTCTATTTCCATACATTTCTCCGTTATCCAATGGTTACGAATGCATTTTAACAAGTGTGTTGGATCAATAAGTAAATATACCAAGCGGAAAGAAACAGGGCACAAAACTTTCCATGGCGAATCATTGGAGTATTCTGGAAACAGCCGTTATTAAACAAATGCACTCAGAAATTATATTAACACAAATCTCAGCTGTAAGACCATTCATTAGTATTAAACGCAACATATCTGGTCCACTGTACATAGTGTGCATTATTATGCCCAAAATATTTTTGCAATGGCATCAAATTTAATATTTTATGCATAGCCAAAAATATCGTT
Source organism: Hofstenia miamia (assembly GCA_900660155.1). Classification (NCBI taxonomy): domain Eukaryota; kingdom Metazoa; phylum Xenacoelomorpha; order Acoela; family Hofsteniidae; genus Hofstenia; species Hofstenia miamia. The sequence continues at coordinate 2,051,979 of CABFPE010000016.1, read as the reverse complement.
GTTAGAGAATCATTTGTGAGTTCCAATCCAAAATGAGTGTCAATAATGGCATGAATAGGACTCCACCATGTAATTTTTGTCACAGGTATCAGTTAGATGATATAGCAGTGAGATATTTGTAACAATCTGTAACTAAAATTGTTCGCGAAATATTGTCATACTACATCAACATAAAAAATTTGGTAATACTTCTGCAAAATCTTGAGAAATTATACGTAGACAATTTGAGTCATTACGATTGTTGAATGGTTATCTAATCTCTGTTTTAAATCAATTAAAGCATATTAAAAACCTCAGCTTTATCTCGTAAGGAATTTCGAACCTTAAAAGACAAATGACCAGTTCTTCTTGGAAGAATTGTTTGTCAGAAACAGGAGGCTGGTTGAGCAGGTATTTTAGTACCATTGCGCAATTTTTGTGTATCATAGTTTGCAGAAAAGCTTTTCACATATGACTAAATTTGGAGTAACTTCAAAATTGAGATAAATAGCAGCTGGCCAAGAATCACGTTGATATTTATCTGAGGGAAATCGAAAATTTTTTATGAATAACTAGCAGATCGAGTCTTGTTCCTCGTATTTTTGCAGTTCGTCATAATTGCGTTTGCAATTATACATAGAACATTTACGTGGCATGATAGTGATGCTATCCAAAACGCACTGCAGCGTATTAGGTTAATGAAATATTGATTCTGCTTAATCGCCTGACTTATGGCAGAATAATAACTGCGTTTTTCTTTTTCCCACAATTTTATTGTGATTAATTTTTAATAGAATACACTTCTTTTTAGATAAAATAGGTCTCTTTAATTTATTAAATAATTATTCAGTGTATAAGCAAACATGCAGCCTCCAGTCAAATACTAAAATTGATTATGTTGCTGCCTTAGATATAGACGACCTTGCTTGTAAGACACATTTGAGTTGCTACTAGTTTATGAATTGAGTAACAAATAGGGGATAGCCGGTTTCGACTGTTCAAATTCAAATATAAATATAAATATTGAAATCTAATCAGGTTTCAGTAAAAAAGATGTGGTTCATAAAAATTCAGCACATTTCAACGTCAATTCTTTTTGATATATTATGTAAGCTCTCAACATTAGCAATGATTTCTTGATTGTTACAGCTTAATAATACTTGTTTTATTTTAACCAACTTGAATTGTATACTTTGAGTAGCGCGACAAAATTAAGGCTGTCAAATTGTCTGTTAAATATCATTTTTAACTTAATATGTTAATTATCCGAAAAAACACGTTATTTAACACCTTTTCTGTTAAAATAGAAATTGGATTTAGACAATCGTTTATTGGTTCAACTTCCTGAAAGCAAAGGCTACTTTTCCAGCTTTCTCGATGTCCAACGAGCCCCTGAGTTTCCCATACGTTAATCCCATGGTTAAAAAGTATCGTTCTAACTCGGCACTGGATGAAATCGTATCAACCAGATTGGTTGTGAGCTTTGCGAGATCTTTATTGACCCCCAGTTTCAGCCCACTTTTCCACCGGGCGTTTGATGAAACTGACTTGTACCCTTCGGAAAATAAATATTCGTTTTAAGGTTGAACCTTTCAAAGTATTTATACAGCTCGAGAAAAATCCTGGCATTTCTTATTTCTGATATATAAGAAACTGCGTCTTGGGTCTCAATTAGCGAAAGTTCATCCACGTGATAATGAGGATCCATTAAGTTTGCAGTATACACTACACACGTTTCGCCATGTCTGTACAATTCTCAACTATTTCCGATAAATGTACAGGTGCAATTTGAGCCACTTGTTTCCAGTGATTATAAGACGCTGACAAAACACAATTATCAGTCTGTAGTTTATCAAGGAGCGCGCCAACAGCTTTAAAGAATTCAAAGATGTCACTGCCCTTTTCAAGCTGATTTCTTCCATGTAACGGTACACAGCATCAGTTGATCTCGAGTTGAGGTTAACAATGTCAGTAATGCACGACCAATAGTCACTGAAATATTTCAAAACATCAATATAGCTGTTCCATCGGGAGTCACATGTTACTGAAGGACGTCTCATGCTCCTCGCTGAAATAGCTGGTGAGCATGCATGGGAATTTCTTAAGAACTTGGTTACTGCAAGAACTTTAGACCAAATTGGCTTGATGTCCTTGTTACTGAGTATATCCTTTGAGAATAAGTTCACGATATGTGCTTGTCAACCATATGCGTGCACATTCTTGTTGCCATTTTTCAACATTGTTCTCATTAGTTCCATGTTTGCTGCGTTGTCCGTAACAATGCTAGTGATGTTCACGCCAAACTCTTGTTCGATGTAGATAATCTGTTCACGGACAACTTGTGTGAGATAATCTGTTGTGTGTGCATCACCCATTGTACTCAGTGTATTGACCAAATACCACTTGCCATTCGTGTAGAAACAAACTCTGAGTACTAGTTGGTTAGTAAGCATAGACCATCCATCAATGACCAATGTTGAAGAGCTTCCTTTTACACACTTTCTATTTTTCGTATTGTAGACTTCGTCCAGAAGAAGACCAGCAAATTTGCGTCGATCTGCTACTGTTGTTCCAGGTCGAAGTTTCTCAACAAATAGTTTCAGGAGTTGATTAGATGCAACATTAAATGGTGTATTTGTTGCAATAAGATAGCGGGTGAACTGTAAGTCGATCTCGTGTTGCTTCGTCGCAGAAGTAGTCATTACTGTTCCTTGTTTAAGAACTTTTGCCGGTGTAGATCCTGAACTTGTCGAAGGAGCTTCATGGTCATTACATTTTTCTATGTGCTTTTCCATGCGTGCAGCATTATTAACACAATCGTAACCACATCCCTTGCACTCGGCACACTTGTTGCCATCTACAACTTTCTCTTTGAAGAATGTCCACACTGACTTCTTTGCATGAACCATTTTACAATCTGAAAATACAAAGCCTTTGTGTAAATACTGCAACAGCTGTGGTTTTAATTAAAAATCGAGTTTAAAACAACAGTTATTAACATGTTAATTATAACCAGGAAGTTCAGTGATGTGCGAAAAAAACAGTGAAATAAGCACTCCTAAACCTAAAAATATGCGGGTTTTCTTTAAATATGCGCTAATCAGTGCTCTTTAAAAACATTGATTTTATTCAAAAAAAGTTGTTCAAAACAAATTTTGACGAAGATTATAATACAAGAATATCCGTTTTTCGATTGTTGCTTCTGCCAAGCGGTTGCGCTCATCAGTGACAATCAGGTTGTATGCTGAAAATAATCGCTCAACCTGGGCAGATGTCAAGAACAGAAATCCAAGCTGCGACAACACTGGCAAAATTGGTTTCTGAGATTTCCAAAAACCCATGACTGCTTGAATATTTCATCCTCGTTAGCCTCCTCAGCTGGTTAACTAAACTCTAAAGACCTCTTCCAATAAAAATTGTACTCAGCTTCTGTAACTTTTTCAAATGCAGAAATATCTGTAAATTTTTGTTTGTTTGTAAACCCATGCCTTGACAGGATTAAAACTTGTTCACGGAATGAAGTCCTGGATGACATCCTTCGTCATGGTCAACAGTAATTTATATTTTAAAGTTAGTCTCGGCTGCTAAAACTAAGGAAGTGATGCTTTTTACGAATAAAGTTATTGTGTCACGTGACACTTTTTTAACCGTCTCAAAATCGTTTTCTTCAACTAATTCTGCAAGTGAGTCAGATGTAAAAGTCTTTTGACAGCAAAACTATTTGTAGATGTTCGATGTAGTCAAAAATAAAACAAGCTTGTCCAAAGTCAAACTGGAACACATTCAAGGCCTTTATAAATGGTTTTTCACAGACGGATATAAAACGATGACCGAGCTTGATAAGGCCAAAACTGTTATCAGATGAGCACAACTGTAGATGTTTTGCAAAGTATTCAGGAATGTTCTTGGAACGTAGTATATCAGGGGCTTCTTTCTTTAAGAACTTTTTCTTCGAGTCAATATACTTGTTGTGGTAACATCGCTTTTAGCATCGCTTGCCAACGTGTTTCACATGGTTCTGGGTCCAATTGTTTTGGCAATCCTTCGCTCTCCAAAAAGATAAGTTATCGAAACTTGCGCCCTCCAGAGTGAGAAAAAAATTTAGCGAACCATTTACACTATTTTTTCTTGAAAGTAAAAGACGAAAAGTAATTCTTGCAAACAAGATTCATAATATGCGCCAAACACGAAAGGTGAATGCTCTTTTTCAAAACTGGTGATAAACACTCATCATAGCTGAGATTCATATAGGACACATTGTCACTACAAAAACCGACTACCTTGCCAAAAGGAACTTTGTATTCGTTGAGGGTCTCGAAGATCATTAGAGCCACCGAACCGTGGTCAATTGGCTCCCTCTGGAAATATGTTTTTGCGAAAAATGATTTGAGCCGGCCGTCTGTTTCAGGAATTCCTTCAGAAAACATAATAGCACACACATAGCGCCCCCCTAAATCAGTGTTCTACCGGGTTGCGTATATTCAGAGTTGTATCAATTGATTTCTGGAGAGGTTTCTTGCCCTTGCGTGCGTTCTTATGTTTCTCGGTTTTCAGGTTTTGTGTTAATGCGCTCTGACGCAAATGATCTACGGACACCTCGCATTGTCTACACAATAAAACATCAGCGCCGGGGCAATAGAAGTCCACAGATTTATTTTTGAATGCAAGACGTTGCTTAGCTGATAGCTTCGCTACATGTTTTCGTTGCTCTGTTGCTCGATTTGTAACATTGGATACACTGAGAGTTTGAATAACGGTAATTTCTTGTTGGCGAACTCATTTTACGAAGATGTAAATTTTACCAACCGAAAGTCTTTTTATGTTTTAGAAAAATCTAGAAAGTTTTTGAAAAAATAGGGTTGGCGGATGAAAATCCAGTAACATTCGATAAAATTATAGACTTACCAGAATAAACTATGTAGAATTAGGACATATTAGGAATTGGTTAACAGAACAGTATAAATATAATAAAATAATTCTTGATATAATGAATAATTTTTAAAATTCATGCCGCTAGATGGCTTACTAGAATAATGTGTTTATGTTATCGCCTACGTGTTATGTTGTCGAAATAATAAATAATCTCCTATGTTTTATTTTTTACGTCACAAAACACTATTATTATTAATTATCATCACGGTAAAATACTTCTTAATTTTTGGCGCTGTAAATACGAACTGTATAAATAAGCGCTCATGTTGTTAATAAGCGCTTGATACGCGGAATAAGCGCGCTGCCAAAAAAACAATACAATAAGCGCATATAGGCGCAAATAAGCGCCGCATATTACTGCCTTTCCTGATTATACCGCTGTTAATAACAGATTGTTGTTAACTTGTCAGCTTTGGACAAAATTGACTGTTAGTGTAATTTTGTAATGCGAACTTTTAAAAATTTTTCAAAACAACTCAGGCTCAATCAAAAAATTTTGTCGATGTGCCTTCAACTAATCACAATCCAAGACTGCGGAATTGCACTTGGAAAAATAGTTCTTTGTCTTAGGTGTTGTTGGTGACGAAATTTCTACCCAAACTTGCGATCATGAAAATTGTAAAAATTAGGTTTGTCTAATTTTTCGATTTAGACAAAAAATTGCGTTTCGAATATTTTGAAATTGCAGTGTAGATTGCTCTTCTGCGTTGTCTTATGCTTCATCCTTATTGGGAAATTGTACTTGAATAGCATGATATTTTTGATCTTTTGAGCTATACATGAATTAGTTTCTATTTACCTTAAATAGGAAATATATTTAACATTGTCTGATTTTCTTAATGGTGATTTGTTTTTAGACAATGTTGGTCAATGGCAAAATTATTCCTGTTTCAGTGACAGATTCTTCGAATACAACAAACACGGGTATTTCAAAATTTTGATTAATCGCATGCTCGCTACACTAAGTCTATATTTCAAATATACTGTTCTTCTTAAGTTTTAATTTTCAAATTGCTTGTGAATGTAATAAAGCCTCTGCATTTTGTAGCTAAATATATGTACGTGAATATAAATCAAATTTACAAATATTTTTTTCAGCCACAATTTTACATCGAAACTTTATTTAGCTTATACATATATTTTTGATAGAAGTTGTTTCCACAAAATCAACGAGTACCTATTTTAATTTGTGCAGGTCATTCAAAAACTGAAAAATGTAGATAGTGCGGTAAAAGATGCTATTTATATTCTTTGAAGAACTTATTGACCCAATGCATTTCTAGTTTTATCTGTTTCTATTCTTTGCCCTTTAAGTATATTGTAGAGAAGAATTTCTTTCGATTTCCTAAAATTGTCTTAGACTTCATTGTGTCATTATATCATTATATAAATGTATTTCCTAGAATTGTCGCGCATATAGAACTTTATTTTAAGAATCTCGTTTTTCCAATATCAAAATTAAGCGTAAATTGCTACTATCAAAACTCAATAAATAAAGATCGACATTTTTAATTTTCACTTCTTAGTACGTAGTTATATTTTTAACCAAAAAATGATGAAAATAACTTCCCCAATTAATAATAACATTTAAATTTCTTAGTTTTCGATTTAAAGGATAACTATAACTTTCACTTTATAGATTTTGTTGGACAAGATTCCGTTGTTACAATTTATAGGAAATTGACTAAAAACACCTACTTATAGGTTGGTTCTAGTAAGTTTCCGACTAAACTGGTAAGCCTATGCTTCTGTTACTTTGATTTTATTGTATGGAATATTACTGCTTTTCGCAAATAAATCAGAGGCAACGATGAATGTGCAATTTTAACCTTTTAATCCTATATTAGTTTTTTGTTATTTAGCTTCTAATCCAATGCAGATTTATATTCAACCACAAATCACTCAAACTCAGCAGTTCTCGAATGCACAACCCCAAAATAATATACAAGTGTTACCAGCACCAGCTGGCCAAGTGATTGTGACTGGGCAACTACAACCTTCAGGTATCTACAATAACTTATGCCTACCCTATTAACATGGAAATTGTATATTAAATATAGTATGATAGGAATACATCTGTTTTTTGTCATCTATACATCAAACATTAATGACAGCATAGAAACTGTTGAACACATTTCTCTGGTGCTTGACACGTGATCCCAAATTTGTACTGGTATTTGAGGCATGGTTTTTTGAAGCTAATAACATTCCATACAATGCCGACATTTTTCAGTGCAAAATCCAGTGCAATGGGACCATTAGTTACAATTCAATCCCAAACAAAATTATTATGTCGAAAATGGGCATTGGCAGTAATTTAGAAAATATTTACAACTTTAAATCTGATCAAAGTCGTTCTTATTATCTACCGACGTCGATCAGATTTAAATATATAAATCATGCCTGGAACGACAGTTAACACACTTTGCCAGGCGTTAATTTTGTCTTTTAATCTCGAGGGTGGGCTTCAGGCCCTAACAGTTTTTTTCTATTAAATATTTTGCTATAAACTTTTGTGCGTTACTAAAGCCATTCTTCCTCTATTGGATTGGTGATAGCGTTATTTTACCGCTGATGACATCATCTTTTTCAAAGATAGGTAATAACAAAGTGATTATTTTTTGAAATTTTGAACTTTTCAATATGCTAAATTGTGCGACAAATCCTGGTTAATGTATTCATGTCGAAATGGGGATAAAAACAGTAATTTCATGCAAAAATGCAGAGACCGAACTGGTGGATGAAATTGCTTCAAATTTTAATCAGAATACTTTTCAATCTCTAAAAGTACAAGTCAAGATTTTCAAAAAACTAAAATATGAAAAGGTTTGCAATTTGCGGAATCAACCTCGTCCTGCGCAGATAAGGTAAACTTTTTATTAAAATGAGTCGCTATGTTATCCCGTATTCCACCGAGTATTCAATATCTCAATAAAATATGCCAGTTCAACTGAATTAAAATCCAGATAATTAATTGTATTTCGAGTTATTTCAGTTTCAATTCGAAGATTCCGCCTATGTAACTTTTTCGTGTAATTTAATTCTGGTGGCTAAAAGTCGATGTGAATTAGTTTAACCTGTGTGATTTTAAAAGAACAAACCTTTTTTCACATTTTTAAACAATTTTCTCCAGTCTATATGAAATTGGAAATCGTTATATATGGATGTACTAAGGTGTATTGTTATGCTTGAAGTACTTGAACATATTAACTATTTTTCATTGAAAACTCAGATTTTAAAACAAAGTTTTAAATTTCGTCAAAACTTAGTGTGCAGGTAATCAGAAGATCGAAAATCTGTAGGAGCAACAATTAACCTTTAATGTTTTTTTTGTAGATAGACCACCAAAACTTACTGAGGCTTGCCTTGTGCAAAGTCAGATGTAGCGGCATCGGGCGATTTATGACTAAACACTCCTCTATCTTGCGGTGCTTTCAAATTTTGAATATCTTTATTAGACCGTGTGTTATAGGTGGTTATATTTTTTCGAAAAGCATAAAAAATTTCCACTTAATTTTAGATAATTCGTGTATATTAAGGATATTTATTAATATAATTTTTCGTAAAACTAAAAAGAATGCTATTTCATTCATTCAAAATTTTGATAAATTTTAACAGAATTTGTTTAGTTTTCTGACACAATGTTTCCGGCTATGTGTCTTTACAAGAGTGCTCCACTCATTTACATTTTGAGTCCCCCAAGAGACATAAAATTGACTAACCATCTAGAAAATTAAATAATAAATTTGTTTCAGTTTTCATGCAATTTTAGATTTCTTATTGGATTCTTACTTAGTTTCAGTTGGCCACACTAATATATACACTACTACTATGCGTATATTTTTGATGCCGTCTTAGATAGGCGATGCAAGGAACGTTTCCATTCCCAGTGCAGCTAGCATATAAAACAACACATTAAGCCTTTTAAGTCGTTTTTAAAATGCGGCAAAAGAAATATTCGCATACAGATGTTTTGATTCTAAGTGAAATGGATGACTAAACAGTTTGACAACTGGAATACATTATCAACGCAGTATGTTTAGCAAATATGGATGAAGCATAAGAGGTTTCCTTTCATCTGCGACAGTTAATGCATCACTGATGGACATATAAATGCATTTGGACAGAGGTTCTTATTGAGGTGAAATTCACCTCAGTGTGAATTTCGGGATATAAGGGGTGAATTATGACCTTGGAGGAAAGGTCTACTGGAGATGCTCTGGGCCTAATATTGTAAACCCATAGTAGACAACTCTAGGGATATTGAAATTTTGGAAATGAGGTGATGAATGAGATTTTTACAAATAGTACAAGGGGTGAATCGGTTAAACAAGCCTGAGAACCCTTGCATTAAGGTATGATTGTTTACTGCATTTTCTATTGATATTAAATTATAGATTATTAAGAAAATCCATGCAATGTAGGTGCCTGTCATTGTAAATAATCGCTACTAGTTGCATACAGATCCAAGATGATTCAAAGAGCTACGTACCTCTTTTTTGGAAGTATTTGTGCCTTTATTGAGGAGAAAAACATTATTTAATTACGATATTAGTAATGACATTGTTTTAATATTATACTTCGACGTGTGACGGTTAAGCACCCTGTTCGGATGAAAGCATTACGCGGTGATTTCATATTAAATTTATCTGATTGTGTAGGTAACACATTCTAAGGAATTTATTAATATTTAATGATGGTGTTATTTATATTTTGCAAATTAATTAAAATTTATCCATCAGAAATTCTCAAATGATTTTAATAATTAAATGATTTAATATAGAAGCTCTGCTACAGGCTTCTTCTTTTGTTAGGTAATTTTAAGGGCAAGGAGCAGGTTGTAGATCTTGAAACTGAAATTATTTATTCAATCTAATATGATTCTTTGCAGTGATTTGATAATGTGTAGTTTTTATGGTCTTCTCTGGGCGTCTACACTGATTTTTTTTTGCATTGTTGACTATTTTCAAAGTTGCAAGTATAGAAAGGTCATCAATGTGTTACCTAATTTATATAGTATAAATTTACTTTGCAGGTGGCTGTAATTAATTGATTCTTCTCAGTGACCATATTGTTTCCCTGCTCTGCGTTTACAACCCTCCTTCAAATAGTGCCTTTCGCATTCCCATTGCTGATTTATCATCTATGTTCGAGTCTTTTCATGAACAGTCTATCTCCCTCTCTCGTCACCTTGGCTTTTCCATTCATCCTCATTTTCTTGTCTGCTGGAATGCACTCGACTCTACTGCCATTAATGAGTGTGCTGTTTTAGAAGCTTTTGCCTCCTTTTCTCTTGAACAACTTGTATTTTCTCCTACTTCCAGCTCCTCCCTGCTTGATTTGGTTCTGTGCTCTCACCCCGATTACATATTCGACATATCTGTAATTCCTGTTCCTGGTAAGTTGTCAGGTCACTCATTCGTCCGCTTCAATCTGTCTGTCAACTCTACTTCTCCATCTGCTTATCCGGCTGCTCCACAATATGCTCGATTTAACAGTGACTTTCTATCACTTAATGCTGCTCTCTCATCTTCGCTCCCCGTTTTTAGTGATTCCTTCACAGTTGACGATTGGTTCACCTTCTTACACCAAGTTATTTCTTCTTATGTTCCTCGTCGGCAGAAAAAGGTGCTTCTCTTCCTTTCTATTTCTCGTCCCTTACTGTGAACTCCTTGAATATATTGGAGTCTTATAAACGCCATTCTGGTACTACTGCTTCTCCGAAGCTTGCTTCTCTCACAGAAGATGTTATCAATTTTATGGAACTTGTCAAAGTCTCTCTTCTGTCTAGCTTCTCGTCCAGTTCTCTTCATTGCAAGCCAAAGCTCCCCAATTTGAGATGGAATCTTCTCTCTGCTCATTTTGACCTAGAGAAAGCTGATCTGTTCAACGCGTATTTTCCGCCTAACTTCTCTGACCCTGTCGCCATGTGCCCTGGTCCGCCTGCTGCCTTCCCGCGAATCCAACTTTGTGATATTGACTTCAGTGCCCATGATATTTCTCTCATCATTAAGTCTTGCAAGTTGTTTGGTCCTTGCTATCCTGACGGTGTCCTTTCCTTTGTAATTAATGAAACCTCCTCCACGCTTTCTATCCATTTAAAGCATCTTTACTCCTTTATTTGCTCCTCTAAGCGCTATCTGGCCGGTTGGAAGACATCTTGGATTTCTCCGCTGGTAAAATCTAATCAGTTTTCCTCCTCGTAGGTCACGTCCTACCGCCCAATAGCTATTCTATCTCGACTGTCTAAAATCTTNCTCTCTCGTCACCTTGGCTTTTCCATTCATCCTCATTTTCTTGTCTGCTGGAATGCACTCGACTCTACTGCCATTAATGAGTGTGCTGTTTTAGAAGCTTTTGCCTCCTTTTCTCTTGAACAACTTGTATTTTCTCCTACTTCCAGCTCCTCCCTGCTTGATTTGGTTCTGTGCTCTCACCCCGATTACATATTCGACATATCTGTAATTCCTGTTCCTGGTAAGTTGTCAGGTCACTCATTCGTCCGCTTCAATCTGTCTGTCAACTCTACTTCTCCATCTGCTTATCCGGCTGCTCCACAATATGCTCGATTTAACAGTGACTTTCTATCACTTAATGCTGCTTTCTCATCTTCGCACCCCGTTTTTAGTGATTCCTTCACAGTTGACGATTGGTTCACCTTCTTACACCAAGTTATTTCTTCTTATGTTCCTCGTCGGCAGAAAAAGGTGCTTCTCTTCCTTTCTATTTCTCGTCCCTTACTGTGAACTCCTTGAATATATTGGAGTCTTATAAACGCCATTCTGGTACTACTGCTTCTCCGAAGCTTGCTTCTCTCACAGAAGATGTTATCAATTTTATGGAACTTGTCAAAGTCTCTCTTCTGTCTAGCTTCTCGTCCAGTTCTCTTCATTGCAAGCCAAAGCTCCCCAATTTGAGATGGAATCTTCTCTCTGCTCATTTTGACCTAGAGAAAGCTGATCTGTTCAACGCGTATTTTCCGCCTAACTTCTCTGACCCTGTCGCCATGTGCCCTGGTCCGCCTGCTGCCTTCCCGCGAATCCAACTTTGTGATATTGACTTCAGTGCCCATGATATTTCTCTCATCATTAAGTCTTGCAAGTTGTTTGGTCCTTGCTATCCTGACGGTGTCCTTTCCTTTGTAATTAATGAAACCTCCTCCACGCTTTCTATCCATTTAAAGCATCTTTACTCCTTTATTTGCTCCTCTAAGCGCTATCTGGCCGGTTGGAAGACATCTTGGATTTCTCCGCTGGTAAAATCTAATCAGTTTTCCTCCTCGTAGGTCACGTCCTACCGCCCAATAGCTATTCTATCTCGACTGTCTAAAATCTTTGAACGCCTTGTTTTTCGTTATGCATTCCCAAAAATCGTCACCTAATCTCTTCTTCTCAGAATGGCAACCTTCCTGGTCGCTCTACGATTACTAATTTACTCACACTGACCGAAAACTGCTACTCTCACTCTGATGGTAATGATCCTGGTTGTATTATCTTTCTTGAGATCTTAAAAGCACTTGATCGCCTCCCTCATTCCATTCTGCTTGACAACTTACGTTTATTTGGTTTTGATGCGGATTTCATCGAACTGTTCCAGTCTTACCTGACCAATGGCCACCAATGTGTCAAAATCAACTCGTCTATCTCTTCTCCTGTCCCCGTTACTAGTGGTGCCCCTCAAGGCTCAGTGTTTGCTTTCTTTTCTTCCTCGTTGCCATTAACGACCTCCCTCATTCTGTTCTCAACTCGTCTTGCCTGCGATTTTTGATTTTGGCTGGTCTTTTACTTCTAACATTTCTTTTGATCTTGAGCATTTGTCTACTTGGTCCTCTGTCAACGATCTTGATTTTAGAGCTACCAAGACATTTGGTATTTCCTTTTCTGCGGCTCCCGCTTCTGATTTGCCTCAACTTGCTGCAAACTTAAATTGGACTGGACATGTGTTTTCGCGGCTCCGCAAAGCTAATTCCTCGCTATTTGCCCTTTTCCGTAATGTTCCTTTTAATACCTCGTCCGCTGTGAAACTCTCTTTGTTCAAGTCCGTTCCTCGGGCCATTCTTCTCTACGCGTCTCCCTCTTGGTGGCCTTCTCGTGCTTTGTTCCACTCCAATCAACATTTCCATTTTAAATGGATTCCCTTTTGGCCTATAAAGACGCTCTGCCGAAATTCTCGACTCTCCCAAAGTCACTCCACTTTCATGCCTGTGATCTCCTCCTGTTCAATCGTTTACTTACTCGGAAGTTAGACCTTGATCCATTTGATTTTATCTCGTTCTCTAATTCCCACTCTACTCGCGCTGATGATGCTGTTACTTTCTCTATTCGTCGTCTCAAGAAACATCGCGCCCTTCACTCGTTTTTCAATCGTGTTTGTGCTTCTGCTAATTTTTTTCTCACTCTGAATCCTCCAACTGCCATTGATTTTTTTTCCTCGCCCACGAACTTCGAGAAATCTTTGATGTCTTTCCTCTTCGACGTTCCTTTGTCTCACTTTGACTACTCTTCCATCTGCTCGTACTCAGCCTATGTGACTGCTTCCGTTGTCGATTGATTTGAATTTTTAATTTTTGTTTTGTTCCGCCCTAACCGGCTAATAAAATCTTTCATTATTATTATTATTGTTATTATTATTATTATTATTATTATTATTATTATTATTATTATTATTCTTGCATCTCACAGCTTCATGCTGGTATCCCTCTCAGCTCGGGGAACTCACCAGTTCCCAGGGAGTCTGAGAGCTTTCCTCAGGACTCTAGCTGTTCCTAACAATGCTGCCTTCTGTGCTACTGCTCCTCCCCACTTTGGTACTCCCAGCTCCTCCAAGTATCTCTTATGCTTCTTACTCACTGCTCCTAGTGCTCCTACAACTACTGGGACCACTTCAACTTTCTTTAACTTCCACAGCCTTTCTATTTCCTCTGCCAACTCTCTGTACTTGTCTATCTTCTCTTTCTCCTTGCTTTCTACATTTCTGTCCTTTGGTACTGCTATGTCTATCACTGTTCCTAATCTTTTCTCTTTGTCTACCACTACTATGTCTGGCCTCCGTGCTTCTATCACTTTGCTCGTCTGTATGTTGAAGTCCCACAGTATCTTAACCTTCTCATTTTCTATGACGCCCTGTGGCTTGTGCTCATACCACTTGTCTCCTGCTTCTAACCCATGCTGCCTGCTCAAACTCAAGTGTACCATTCTTCCCACCTTGTCATGCCTGAACTTATACTCATTCTGTGCCAACTTCTTACACCCTGCTCTCAGATGATCTACTGTGTCCGCCTCTTTTTTACATAGCCTACACTTATCACTTATTTTTACTCTTCTGTCTATATGTTTCTTCACTCAATTTGTTCTTATTGCTTACTCCTGTGCTGCCATTATCAGTGCTTCTGTTTCTCTCTTCAGTCCTGCCTTCTTTAACCACTTGTTGCTCTCGTCACCCTTTTCTGCGTTCCTCCAGTATTCTCCATGCATTGCCTTCTGCCTATACCTTGTTTGTCTCTCTGATTCCATCCTACTCTGGTATACCTTCTTTCCTTCACTCTCAGTTCTTATCTTCGTTAACTCCTTAGTGACCTCCAGTATTGATCATCTAGGTTGTGCTTCTACATACTCCTTTAGCCCTAGTGCTTCTGCTTCTACAGTTTCCTCCACACTTAGCAGTCCTTTCCCTCCTTTATGCCTTGCCATGTACAGCCTATCTACATCTCCATTTAGGTTGAAAGCCCTCTCTGCTGCTAGTACCTTCCTTGTTTCTCTGTCTAGCTCCCTAAGTTCATTCTTGTTCCATCTAACTATTCCTGCCGAATATCTCACTACTGGTATCGCCCATGTATTAATTGCCTTTATGCTGTTCTGCCCATTCAATGCTGACTTCTGTAGTACCTTCCTTACTCTCCTCTTGTACTCTTTCCATAGCCTCATCTTCATTTCCACCTGATCTGTTCTGTCCTTCTCTATTACTCCTA
>CABFPE010000016.1:2023391-2035618 GCA_900660155.1 Hofstenia miamia | reverse complement strand
GCTACTGCTAGTCTCTCATGAACCCCTGTGAACTTCTTCAGCCAATACCCATGTACCTCATCTCTGCCTGGCGCCTTCCAGTTCTTCCTATTCTGTAGAGCCTCCTTCAGCTTTGCAGTTGTGATTACTTCTTCTTCTTGCCTGAATTCCATCTGCATCTGCACACTCTCTATCTCTGGTCCCACACTTCCCCATATATTCTCCCAGACCCTTACTGCATCCTCGCCTGCTCTAGCTGTAGCCTTTTCTCCTGCATCTAGTTCTTTGTAGAATCGTCCTTCTTGGGCCTCAAACTTTATGTTGTCTCTTGCTTGCTTTGCTCTTGCCCTATATTTTCTTAGTTTCTCAGCTTCTGCAACTAATCTCTGCGTTCGCTCTCCTCTTGCAGTTTCTATTGTTATTATTATTATTATTATTATTATTATTATTATTATTATTATTATTATTATTATTATTATTATTATTATTATTATAAAACAGTATACATTAGGGGACGGTAATACACTTCATGCATTTGAAACATACATTCAACATTGAGCACCTACACAAACATCCACTCAAACATTGACTATATTATTATATATTGTACATATTAATTTGTAGTAATTTGTTCATGTTTATTTTCTTTTGTCATGTGTTAGTTTGTAGATATTGTATACATATAATGCGCAATAAATTTGCTCTGACTATTATTATTATTATTATTATTATTATTATTGTTATTTTTTCCCCTAGGTCCGGTTTTTTAATAATTCGGTCCGTTTTGTACAATTTTGCATAATTATTGGGTCCGCTTTGTATTTTTCCCATACTAATTTTAAAGGTAAATTTCATTTCGTAATAAATCTTGCAAAAATTAAGGGAAACTTTGGCATATGGAAGATTTTGGTTTGCTTATTGACATACTTGAGTTTCGGCCTCATCTTGTAAATATTCATGGAGAAAAAGGGGGTGTCCGCTCTGTACTATGGTAAATTATTTCAAGTGTCCGCTCTGTACACCAAATTCGAATTTACCATAGTACAGAGCGGACCCAATTAGTATTATTATTATTATTATTATTATTATTATTATTATAGCGCACACTTTAACCCTTTAGGGCACACACTTTTATTTCTGTGTATTTTACTCACCTTTTACGTTTTTTATGATAAAATAGGTCAAACTAAGATATTAAATCTTCAAAAAATATTTATCTTTATTAAGCAGCAAAATTGCGGGGTGGTACATATATGTACCACTATGCCTTAGGGTAATTGTAAAAACGACAGATATAAAAATAGCATATTTATAAATATATTTAAACAAAGAAATTAGACAATATTCACACAAAGAAATTATAAGTCAATCATTGTTGTGTTTGATGATATTTAAAAAAACAATTTCGCTCATTGGTGCATAAATGGACATCACAAGTGGTGCACTTTGTCTTTGTTCTTCGATCATTGGTCTTTGTAGAGCAAAATCCACATCTTAAACGTCTTCCATCATCAAAATGCATAACACTCATAGAGTAGGTAACTATGAATATCTCCAAAAATTTTGCTAATCTATCCAAATTTATCTAAATGGAATTGCAGTAGCCTAGATTAAAATAAAAAATTATATATAAGTTTTCAGATTTTGTGTAGCCAACTTTATACATTAGGTACATACCTACCAACCTATTTGATAAATTCAAAAAACATTTACAACAACCATTTCATAAAAAATTATACAAAAATCTAACAAAATAGGACATATTAATTATATACCTAGTAAGGTTCATCATCAAATATGTATCTAATATACAAAATATGAAATCAGAACTGCATATTCAAAAATGGACATAGTGGTACATATATGTACCACCCCATATAAAATGCAAATATAAAGTTATATATACTAAACAAAATATCCAAAATGTAGTTAAGACCTTAAATAAAAACATTTTATAGGGGAAATTTAAATTTCAAAAAGTTTTCGTGGATAAAAAAATTTTTCCAAAAATTCGACCGTGGAAAAGACTTTTGTAAATCACATAGTAAAACAAATGTTACTTGAAAAATAGCATATATTGGTAGTATAAGAGTTGATATATATATATATATATATATATATATATATATATATATATATGCAAAAAAACTTTCATGAAAACAAATAAATAATAATATATACGACATATTAGAAAGGTGGTACATATATGTACCACCAAGCCCTAAAGGGTTAAAATCACAATAAACTGTTATTAAGTATAGATTTTTCATTGTTCTGACGTGATTCATACTCTATCGATACTTTGCTGTGGTAATAACTGAAAAAATTGCAGCAGTGAAAATAAAAGTGCACTAGCTATAAAATGTGCTTTTAAACACTGTACTTCGGCTGTTCCGCATGCTTTTTACAATGATTAACGTTTACCCTGCATGTTGACCGAAAGTGTCAAGTTATGTTTTTGACTGCAACCCTATTGAAGTGGTAGTCGTTTTAAAAATTCCTTTGAAAAATCAAACTACCAAACACCTTCTAGAGGCAGTGTATGCGAAACTATCGATTAAACCTTCAATAGCTTTATTGTAATTTCAGGAGCTAATCACGTTGTATATGTTTTCAAATATGTAAAAATACTATGTGCGAGACAATCAAAAAGCTAAGCGAACACCGAGAAACAACAAATATCAAGGCCAAGCTACTACAACAATCAATTAAAAAAACAAATTAATGTCAAAAAAATAGCAGATAGAAAAAAATAATTCGCTGATGATAATTTCGCCATGTATTGATTTTTTACTCTAACCATGTACGTATTTGTAAATAATAAAAAATTTTTTACGAACATCGAATTTTTGAGATTAACCTAATTCACATGTGTTTTGTGTCTTATTTGAATTTTTTCAATTCATATGTTGGATTATTGTTTGAAATGCTTTTCAAAGTATAATGTCCGCATATAATTTGGTCTATGCATTGGTGCTAAGTTTATATGCTTGTAGATTGTTTCATTGACTTGTAATTTGTCTACAGAAATCATAAAGTAATTTTCGCTTCAATTCGTTACATTCAATTACTATTTCTAATTAATAAAATGTTTGGCACAACTCTTGTTTATTTTTAAAATGTTTTTAAGTAAATTGAATAAGGTCATTTATTTTTGAAAAATATCACCTTGTTCAAGATACCCATTTAGTTACAAAACCACAGCTGCGACCTATTGCAACACCACAACCACGACCCATTGCGCCTGCAATTTCAGTTGCTCCTACAATGCTGAACAAAGTGACAAATGTTGCAACCGCTGCTCCTTCCTCTGCTACAACTCCTTCTCGTAAGGAGCCTTTAGATAAAAAGAGACTAAATCAACTTGTGAAGTAAGTATCTTCATCGGATTTTATTCTATTTACATAAAAATCTCTCATTTCTCCTAGACTACACAGTTGCTTATAATGACAACTATTGTTTTTATTCTTAATATTCAATTAAATTTATTGAAGCAGTGCCTGTTGCAGCATACAGTGCTTATATTTAGGGTAACCAAAAAGTAATGAGCCTTTCGTTCTAACTAAAGTAACTTTCTTTTGTTTCTCTGGAAACTTTAGAGGTTGTAAGAAGTAATACTCATAATGTTCCATGCAATATTTCATTAAATTCTGATTAGTCTAACGCCACTTTCAGCTTTAGATATCATTTGACAATTATAGACGCAGTGAATTCAAATTTAAACGAGATTGAACAAATTGTTCATTTTAAAGGAGTCATGAGTACAGAGACGTGCTGCTATCGCTTTTATTGTCTAACAGAGTGAGAGGTGGGAAATCTATCGGAACACATTTGACAAGTAGCTTGTTCTTTGCAAAAATTCAACAAATCTGAAATGCCTTCATTGGCAGCACGACAACGCACGTGCTCACACTTCAAATGGCACCAAGAAGTTTTTCCAAGATCGTGGAGTTTCCATGGTTGTTCAGTCACCGTACAGACCAGACTTCAAATTGTGCAACAGATGGCTGTTCAGGGAGTTGAAGAAACGCCTGGGAATTGTGACCTACGCTTCCCACATGGAAATCGAGGAAACTATCAAAATTGCTTTCCATTCAATTCCATAGGATCAATTTCTTAAACAAATCCGTCTCCTTTTTTACTATTGTCCAGCCGTCATTGACAATGATGGTGAATACGTGTGTGATACGTACTAATTTTTTGTTGGTTGCATAAGCATTAATCATGATTTTTCAAAATTTTGTAATTCTCAAAACACATCATATTTCACTGTAATTTTTTTCAATTTTGAGCCTTAGATAATAAAATTTTGTTCCATGTCAAAATCAGACTATACTTTAAAAAAGTAGCAGATATCTTTAAGTGGGCTCATTACTTTCTGGTCACCCCAAATATTTGTTAGCCGCCTTTGCGGTCTTCTCTTTAAATGTTAGTAAAATCAGTTACATTCTGCCGCAAACAAATCATTCATTAATTTATTATAATTTATAACCCTGCTTGTTTTATAAATTTTGATGCTGTGAAAGTTAATGTATACTTATCATTTGGAGATTTTGTGTTCTAAGATGTCCTTTTTTTATTTTACAAATTTCTTCATTTTTATATATTTTATGTTATTTTACTCAATAAATACAGTGCTATAGTCATTGTTACTGTTAATAATTTTTCTTAGATTTTTTCGCTCATTTAGGGAAACCGATCCAACCCAGCAGTTAGAGGATGATGTTGAAGCAGCCCTTCTTCAAATTGCTGATGATTTTATAACATCAACAGTTAAATCCTCTTGTCTTCTAGCGAAGCATCGTAAAGCCACGGAAGTGGAAGTTAAAGATGTTCAACTTTATTTGGGTAATTTTCATGTCAAATTGAGAAATTTTACTAATACTAATATTTTCAATAAATTTTAATTAAGTCAAGAAATTAATACCGGATTCACCCTAACCCGTGAAAATGTAGAACTATTTAAAGTGTTGTCATTATTTATCCTCAGTTGTACATTATCAGTCAATTTTACTTTTTATATGCCATTTTCTCCGAGGAAAAAAATTTTGGCCTGCCAAGTTTCAGCTTTGGAATATCTACACCTTTTCACTCTCAAATTTGCACAAGAGAGATTCAATTTCGCACATTTGTTTCCACTGTATTTTCCATTTTTTACAATTTTTAAATTAATATAATAGTGTAATTTTGACATTCAAAGAAGTTCAGAGTTATAGTTTAAATACTATGCTTCTTCTGACATGTTAGTTGAAGTTTAGCTATTCTTGGAGTACGCATTGATTTAGTTTTATTTTGTTTCATTTCATTATTCAGTGCATTCGACACCAAGCCAAAGACGAAAGTGGGCTTGGGGAACAATGCAGTTTGTCCAAAGTTGATACCTATGAGACAAACATTTTTGGGGCAAACAATTCTAAAGTGAAGTGAGTAGAATATATTACGTCGTGTAATTTGGGACAAAGTTGGATAGTGGTAGGGCAATGAATCTGTAGCAGAGATAGAAATGATCCAAAAAGCTAGGCTCAGGCCCACGAATCTTTATGTCCCTTTAAACGAGAACCGATTCGATCAATTTTATGATCACTGACATTAATTTTGTTCAATTTTATAAATTGTTAAGCTACATTAGGGTATATTGGAATTTGAAATGTATTATGAAATCTGCACACTGAAATTGAAAAACAGTACGAAATTAATAAAAAAAATACAAATATAATTTCAATCTTTAAGAATTTCAAATATCAAAATGTTTGAATTTTCATATTGCTCCTTAAATTTGTTAGTGTTCTTCCATTCTAACGATTATAACTGGCAGCGACATGAAACGACCCGTCTAAGAGTGACACGTCACCCGAGCCGCGCGTCGGTTCGGACCGAGTTGAACCGTTTCCCACCCTGCTTTCAACAGGGTTGAATGCACTATATAATTAAATTGAACAAAAGAAAACGAAAGCATTCGTTTTCATTATCTAGAAAATGGCTGTGTATCCGTGTTTCAAGACTAGTTAAACGTCAACTAACACTTCAGAAGAAGCATAGTATTTTAACTATAGCTCTGAATTTCTTTGGATGACCAAAATAAATTATTATATTACTCAAAAAATCGTAAAAATGGAATATACACAGTGTAGTGGTAGTTATGGCTTAGAAATGCCCAATTCGCTAAATTACTTGCCCTTCTGATATTTGCTAAAGGTTGTGTGCAAAGTCTTGTATTGCTCAATGACATCAAGTTGTTTTTCATTGTTTAATTAACATGAATTTGCGCATAACTACTACTGATTTTTAATTCTAGCTCTTCTATATATTTTCAAGTCTATCATTAAACATTTCGCCAATGCAAAAATCTTCTTTGAATATTTTTGCAAAAACAATTATAGGTGTACTCTCAGGGCCGTGGCTAAGGAAGGGCCACGGGGGCCATGGCCCTCCCTGTTAGGCCACTGGGCCGCCTTACTCATGGCATCCTGGATTCAAAACTCCATAGCATTAATTCTAATATTCTGTAACTTAGTTAGAATGAATATATTTTAGTTGAAATATATAAAATACTAATGGCATCTATTTAAAAATTCAATGAAAAAGTGTGAAACTATTTCATATGAGTAAAACTATGATTAATTTATTGAACTTTGTTATGCCATGCCCCTCCCTCAATTTCAAATGCAAGCCACAGGCCTGTGTACTCTGCTATTATAATGAAGAATTGTTAAAACATACACGGTGAAACTTCAACCGACACTAATGAGTAGCAATCATTATCATTAGTATATTCCCCAGTTTTGATGGATCGAACACATTATCCATTAAACTCTTTGCTGTTGAATTGAAATTAACGTATCCTGTTTATGCCCTTTTAGAAGGAAAAACCATTTTCCCGCGTTTTCAAATACTTTTCTCCAACGATATTAAGAAGTTTGTAAATCCTGGGATATTAATCTATTGGCGCACGTGCTTCCATGTATTGTCGAAAATTTGTACTAAAATTTATTGCTCTGCCTGAAGTACTTGAAAAGGTTAACTATTTTTCAATAAAAACTCCGATTTCTTTATCAAAAGGTGTAAAGATCATGGAAGCACCAACTAAACTATGCTATTTCATTTTATATAGATAGGCTACCCTCGTGCAATTGTGTCGCGTCACACCGTGCCAAAACCAGAGATCATGGTACCGATAAATATTTACGTCAGAAGCAAATTTAAAATGTAGAGACACTCCTTTATCATGGGATGCTTTTTGGTTTTGAGCATCTCTATTAGTTCATGCGCTATTGGTAATGATTTGAGCTGAACTGGACTAAATAGGTGTTTTTGTTTTACAGAACTTTTTTACCAGCTGGACCTGGAAAACATATTTTTTGTACTTGAACTGTAGTTGGTACTGAAATATGTTTATTTCAACATGCAAGATATTCGGTCTTCCAAATCATGGTTTAACACCTATCCAGCAATTCATTCCAAATCGCTACACGCGACTAGCCAGAGCTGTTTCATGACAAATATTGTGCTTCAGATGATACTCTCTATGATATTGTCGCAGCTGGTGTTGAATTGTCACTTCGATAATAACTTATAAATTACTTGCGCCTTTTCATTTTATCACTCTCCATAATCTACAATTTATTTAAGGCAAGAATGACATGGGAGTACAAGTCTCTTATCAATGTATACAATCACATACCGTTTACAATCATTCGACATTGATAATGGCCAGTGAAGTGTAATGTACTTTCCTGTGTGAGTTTATGGACTACCAGTATATTGACTGAAATTCTGAAAACCATTTTCTTCGTAGAGTTTAAGAAATTGGGACGATGTTCAATCCTTTTATGATTGCAATTTCGACCAATAATTTTATGCATATTAAGAAATGTGCAAATTCAAGGTATTTTTATCGATTTCCATGTTTTGTCAAAGTTTTTGTTTTTCTACATGTTTGAATGTATGTTCAACCATATTATTTGAGCGTAAATGTGGCAAATCTCCAAAAATTCGACAAAGTATTCGCATTGCATTTAGATAAAAGTCAATGTAGTTATAAGAGTGTACTTAAGTTTCGAATTGTTGCAAATTTGATAAACAAGCGCAGTTCGATACTTTTTTAATTTTAAATATTTATAAAAAATTTAAATTTGTTGGAGTTTGTTTATTCGCAGTGTTCCAAAATGTTACGACATGAAATATAAACGATGTCTGCCTGTAGCCGTTTGAAAAAATTGAAGGCCTGCTGCGAAGGGATGTAACATCATTTTCTTGTCTCTTGGTGTTTGTGACACTGTTAAATAATTAATCATTTTTGTAATTATGTGTATCAATATTAATTTAGAACAAAATTGGAACATGTACATTCCGGGTTTTGCGTCCGACGAAGTCAAAACAGTCAGAAAAGGTCCTGCTACAGAAGCACATCGACATCGGTTGAATGTTATTCGAAAAACTCTCAAAAAGTGAAAGATTGTTCTACGTTCAACTGGGTATTCTATTCTACTCCTCCAATCTATCTATGCGGACAATTCTCACTTGTTGTTTTGCAAGTGCAGTTTTATGAAAGGAATTGTATCACTTTGCAAACACTTGACTGAAAAGTTTTTGTGTTTCTGTTCCTATTTCTCTATGTACTATTACATTGTTTATGTCAAAATGCCTAATACATTGAATTCGAAATCAAACTTTCACTGTTCTCCAGCACTTATTAAATTGCTTTCAATTCAAATTTTATTATTTGTAGTTTTGACTATAATTACTTGACGGAAATAAGTTCTTGAAAGTTCGGATAATATAGCCTCCTTTTAATATGTGTTTTGGAAAGCTTAGATACAGATGTAATTTAGTAATAGCGTTATTACATAAAATATAATAGAATTGAGTTGGTTGACTTGTTTAATCTGTTATCAAGTTTTCTTACTTTAATTAGTTATATTGTAAAATGTTGGGTTATAGCATTGCAACTCTTTATAAAAAAAATCTGAAATATTTGTCAATTAAATTCCAAAAAATCTTATTGTTATTATTCAGCATATTTTCAATATGTCCGGTCAGATTGCTGCATGAAATCCAAAAAGTTAAAGATTCCGCTTCCAACAATATACATGTATGTAGTAATTTTTTTAACATATCTAGCAAAAAACCTAAATTTTAGGTTTGCAACCAAAACAGCTAAATTCTTACTGTTAATCTAATAAATTTAATATTAATGAGTTCTTTATATATTTTGGACGGTTATGAATATCTTAAAATCACTGAAAGCATTCTAATAAGATCATTTCAACCAAGTCTAAATACGAAAAACGATTATATACATAAACTATTGTTACCCATAATTAATATTTAGTGAAACAAAATATTATTATAAAATTAAGTAAATTTAAATGGAATTATTCGTAAAACTGACAATGACTTTGTAAGTCGAAATATATTTGAATGTTTTTGTTAAAACTATTTAATAATTCGATTAAGGAATCACTAAATTTATAAATCTGCTTTAACTTTACGAATAGAATAGAATGCTTTATTAAATTGTCTTTCAAATATCTAATGATGCTATATATTTACTATATAAAGAATTTAATTTTCTTTAGAATTTAAAACATTCGAAATTACTGACCACTTTAGTTTAATAGATGTTTTTCATTGAAAGTTTTTTCTAAAATGCTTGTAGATCAAAATGTCATTTTGTTGAGGCTTTATTTCTTAATGTTTTTAAAGAGATTATAGTTGTCTTTCTATTTTGACAAAAATTTGGGCAGGCCTTATGATTTATTCTAATGCATTCTTTCGTTAAATATCCATATCCCCGTGTTTTGTTATAATTTTTTATTTTGTTTTCGGTTTTTTGTAATTTGACGAAGATGATAGATACTTGTTAAATTTATAGTTAGGGTCTTTAGTAATTTTAATAAAAACATTAGACTAAAAGAAACATTTCGCTCAACTTGAGCTTCGTCAATTTACAAAATTTTCCCTCTAAATATGCAGTGTTTAATTAAAAGATATTATTATGCAATTAATCGTTGATTAGAGGTACTTATGCTGATATATGTAATCATCTTTGGTGTTAAGACTTGGTTGCATTGATCTTATGTATATTCGAAGAAGAAATGTCTATATTTCGAAATGGTTTAAACAATGAAGAATACTGATAACAATTCTGAAAGCTTCAAGAAAAGAAATACAAACAAAATAAAAGAAAACATGATTTACAAATTATAATGTAATTAACTTGAATTATGGCCGTATAGTTTCTATTAAGAGTAATCAGGATTGTAAAATTTATAACCTCGCCATTTCTTCTTTTTTAAAAGGTGCGAAAGTATTTTTTAATATCAATCTTACATTTTTTAAAGTATTTACTTGTTTAATGTATTTTGGTAATCAATTCTATTTATTTATAGCTGTGTTTAGAAATGAATTTTTCATTATTCGCTTCTTATACCTAATTGGTTCAATTAAATGCATTCTTTTTTAGTTCATTATTTATTTTTCGGAAAGAAATCATTTTTTTATATGAAAAAGCATTATTATTTTAAAGAATGTCTTTAGTACATTTATATAGATATAGCATTGTGGATGTAGAGATAAATTTGAGATTTTTCTATATTCATTATTCTTATTAAAACTATGATTATTAACTGCTACTTCGGTAGCCCAATTTTGTTGTACTTGAAATTTTCTGACAAATTTATATTTATATCTGTTTAGAGTATATTCGCATAGCTGAAATCACTTAATATTAGACTATGCATGAATTTTTGCTTTAGTTGTAAGTTTTTGAGAGATTAAGTTCATTGTCTTAATCGATATGGTCATTTTTCTAATATGATTTAGTTGCTTTTCCAAAGTATTTAAAGGACTCAACTTACTTTATGCGAACGCCGTTAAAATTAAGTTTATATTTTGAAGTGTCACTAGATTCACAATTTAACTTAATAATGCAAAATTAAGTTTTTAAAGGATTCACTCTTGGTCTTAGAGGAAAAATATTTAGCGAGATAAGTACAATTTTTTTCAGGAGATTTAATAGAATTAAATATTGTATCATCTGCATATTGTAAACGTCACGTTGTTAAATCCGAAAATCTTTTATGTAAATATTAAATAGACGAAGAAAAATCTATATTTAGAAATTGTTTTAACAATAAATAGAAATACTGATAGCAATTCTGAAAGTGTAAAGAAAATAATACAAAACTAAACAAAAAGTCAAGACAACGAATATTTACAATTAAAAATTGTGGTTAACTTGTGCCATGGCGTTTGCTAGTTTCTATTAAAAGAGTAATCAGGATTATAAAATTTATAACCTCGCCACTTAAGTTTTTTTATACTATACGTGCAAAAATATTTTTTAAAATCCATTTTAAATTTTTTTAATCTACTTATTTGTTTAATGTATTTTGGCAATTCATATAGCTGTGTTTAGAAATGAATTTTTCATTATTCGCTTCTTATACCTAATAGGTTCAATTCTGCGGGTTCTTTTATTTTGTTTATTGACTAATTTTGCAGCAAGAAAGTCTCATTTGTTATATGGGAAAGTATTATTAATTAATAATAACAACGTCGTAAAGACATAAATATAGATGTAACATTGGGGATGTAGAAATAATTTTGAAATTTTTCCATGTTCATTTTTGTTATTAAAGCATGTATCCAAATAGAAAAGTAAAGTTTTTATAAAGTTTGATATCATTTCATTAGGTGTTAATGATGAATTTGTGGAACTCCAGCTTTTGCTTTTGAGATGCTGACGAAGTTTTTTTTGACAATTTCTGTTGACTTTTCTCGGATTCTTTTCTAAGATTTAGTGGGCATACCTACTTTAAGTATATTCGAATATGTAACTATAACAGTGATCTGAGTATGGAAATTCAAACAAAAATAATAAAACGAAACATTTTCTGATAACATCGATTACTTTTAAATTTTGGTGATGGTAGATCTTAAAATTTTGATGTCGTATCTTATTCCACATTTTCCTAGGTGTTCTAATATTAGTAGTAGAGGCCGCGGCAAGGAGACCACAAACAAACGCCTCTGATTGGTCGAGAGCTTATGACGTCACACGTCACGTGACAGACCATGAATATCAAAGGGGGTGGTTGAGGCGTTGAGTCATCTAATTGATACCTGACGCTAAGTGCTTTTGAAGATCCCACAAAATGACATTTTGACCTCTGCAATATCAAGGGTGTTTGCAAATGTTAATTAGTGAGTCACCTACTTGATTTACATCTCTGCTAATGGGTTTT
>CABFPE010000016.1:1994417-2012618 GCA_900660155.1 Hofstenia miamia | reverse complement strand
ATATATATATATATATATATATATTGGAGAATAGAAAAATAGATTTGTGGTATGGAGCAATACTATTGAAGATTTTAAAGAAGGTAGTTAAGATATTTTCGAAAATAATACTCTGCGGAATTTAATAATATTCTTGCAAATTTCCTGACTTTCTGTGTCCCCAATGATTAACTGCTCTTTACACATTTATTTATGTCGGTAAACAGTGCGCTTCCATAAATTGAAGTAACTTAGCAATAAAGTTGGAATTAACTGAATTTTTGTTACGTTTGGACAATTTTCTTAATAACATTACGTATTCGTTTTGCAAAATTAAGTTGAGAATAAAAAATTATGCTGAAATAATTAAAAGAACTAACTGCATTTAATTTGAATTTATATAGAGAAAAAATTGTAGAAGTCTAGTAAAGCAAAATTCAATTTTGGATGAACTCTTAATCTTATTGATGCAAAATATTGTTAAAAAATAATGGAATTTTCTTAAAGAATATTTATAACCCTTTCAAGAGAATTATTTCAACTAATTTAATACTACATTTCATTGAAGACATCAAGAAGAACTTTAAATTTTGAATATTTCAATGCGAAGTTAAATTCTTCAATAAATTAAAATGTTAAAATTAAAGATTATCCTACGGACGAGCAATATAACGTAATATTCTGAAACACGTGTAGGAATTTATTTCGATTTTGTTGAATTTATATATATATATATATAGAATAAAATAGAGGAACATCTAATTAGAATGCAAAAAGTCAATAAAAATACTAATGCACTGTATGCTCAAAATAGAGCCTGAAAAAATAATGTACATAAATTACAACACATATTTAGATTAGAGATTGAATCGGGTCGGCCCAGCCCGCGGTCTTTTCGGGGCAAATTCTTATTGGGTCGAGTTATTAAAATTATATTCAGGCAGAAATTATAATTTTAGATCGTGCTTTCAGACATTTTGGTTTTTTGCCTGTTGACATCAGAGGAAGAAAAATTTAAGCATGTTCTTAGATATAGACAAGTGCATTATACATCACATGCATTAAGCTGTAAACGCATTTGTTTTGATTCTGGACTGGATACTGATGTTGACTTATTCCAAGATAGATTTTAAAACAAATCAGCCCTTACATAGCATCCCTAATTGTGATTTGAGAAGTGAGTTGACATGGTATAATGATTGTGGTCTTTCCATTACTAGTGACATTCTATTGGATTTCTTAAAAATGCATAAAAATAATTTCGAACATTCCCATGTAAAACGAGTGGTTGTCAATCAGAGAGAAATTTCTCTTGATTAATTTTTGCAGACCATCGTTTAAGCATAGATCCAGTAACAGTTGAGGCGTTCAAATTTTTAAATTACTATCATAAGCTGGGAAATTTGAAGAGATTTTAGCATTTTTATAAATAATGCAGTTGATTTACTTTATTTTTTGCATTTTTTTTCACACGAAAATAGCATTTGACATTTATCAGCCCAAAACCGAATAAAAAAACCTGGAACTCGTCATTTCCCTCTAAGCGTACGATCATCAAATAATATATACTGTTATTATTATTATGCTTATGCAATCACAGCAAAAAAGCGTTAGTAGCAATATTTTTGTTATAATTGTTGTTTGTAATTTTTCAAAATTGAATAGAATCTAGGAGCCTTGCATTCGTAGATTCTGACCAAATTCGTGTCAGGCTAAAGCGCATCGGACTGGCCGGGAAAATCTACCCGATTCCATCTCGGATTTCCATCATTGCTATTACTTAATTTATCATCAGCGTTTTGACTATACAGGATACTCTATGCAGGCATGCGAGATCCTCTTCCCAAAATGAGACTTCTCCAATCATGAGCAATCAATCTATTAGATGCAATTCATTTTAAAAACATTGATAATTGAGACAAAAATTCCTTAAGCCTGGCAGTATGCAATGAATATTTATACAGCAATGTGAAATTAGTAACACGTCTAAATGCATTCATTGCTCTTGCGCTTGTCAATACACGTATATATATATATATACTTGTTGACAACTCAAAATTTAAATGCAATAATCTATTATTAATAATTTGATGACATAATTGAATATTTGCTTTTGATGTATATGATCTGCAGCTGCACCTTTTTTTGGTACGCATTAATTTCCTCTATTCTGAGGATCGAGACTAATTATAATAATCACTAAGCAGCTTACGATTTCGCAATTGAAATATTTTTCTCTGCGTTTTAAACTTTAAAATTTTGATGTTTCTAACGAAGTGTATCAAGTTGTAAGAAGACATGTAAGGCGTGGCCTCCAGGCTTGTCTGTCCGACGTCAGACACATTTATGTGCTCAGTCGTCGCTGTACAGTTCAAATTGACACTTTTGTGCCATGCTGATGTGCGAGAGCAGCACTATGTCGGGTGTTCACTGTTGAATTGGTGACAACAGCGAGACGAATCAGCTGATCAACTTGGGGAGTTGTAATCCGTGGGGGTCCTGAGCACTTGGCATCGGCAAAACCACCAGAACTTTGGTGCTTCTTGATGGCATTTGGCACAGCAGTCTTTGAAACCTCCATACACATATTGCTATCACCCGTTTTGACATCCCTGTACTGGCATAGGCGACGATCTGAGATCACTGTGTGGTGCAAATGAGGGTTTTCTGGGCATCATGACTAGAGGCAGCACACTTAGTGTTGAGGCTAATAAATTCGCACCAAAACGTTTAAGACTGCTAATTCACCATGGGATTACATCTCTCCATCACTCTGTGACGATTTGTGGCTGCTTGGTAGCTTAAAATATTCGATGACTCATAATCTCTTACTGGTCTTAAAATTTTGGCGGGGCTGTATATTTCTGCAGGCAAGCATAAATAAGTGAGTGGCTTTTTAAAGGTCTTGATTATTGCAATTTCAATTTTCAACATAATGAAAATCTTTTCTCGATTTTGTTTTAGAAATCCATTGTGATCCGTTTAATATTTTCAGAAATCCAAATTAATGTTTTAAAATGGAAATAATTTTTTACTCCTCGTCAGTTTTTTATTAGAAGCTTTATGGCTTAAAAGCATCAATTATTGTGTATTAATTGAATGTTATGTAAATAACTGGTGTCACAAATAGCAAAGTAACTATTTCTAGCTAACAAAACACTAAGTTAACAATGTAACAAACAGAAATTGAACCCGTATAGCGTATGGGTGTCAATTGAATACATTACTGGAAATATGTATTCCACCACCTTGCAATTTTGAATAAATGAACATTCATTGGATAGTGTGCCTAAAATTATAACTAGGTGTTACTTTGATTAAGAAAGGAAAATTTATATGTCTAATACCATAAAATATGTAGAATAACAATTGGCTATTAATTTTTAATCAAAATTAGAAAACTTGTATTGGAAAAATGTGTTCGGCCACCTGAAAAAATTTTAACAAATGAGCAAATCCGAAAAAAGTAAAATCAAAATATGATACATCCATTAATAATTGATGCAATACAAGCACTTAGCAACAAAATAGTTTCTTCTAACATCTTGCAGGGTGTCCCTTTGAGCGAATAACAGCTTCAAGGTGATCAGGGATTGAAGCAAAAACTCTTTCAATAAAGCTGTTGGGAATTGCATAAAATTTTTTCTTTATTGCACTCCACAACTCGTCTTCAGTGTAAAGAGTATGCTGTCGAATTCGATATTTGACCTTTCCACATATTTCGGAGGAAATTTGTCATTTCTTTTGAGGTATGACATGGATCACCATCCTGCTGATATATTGATAACTTGTAAGAAGTGGCAAGAGTTCTTTTTTAGAATCCGTGCATATTAAGAGCTTAGGAGAGTACCAGTGATGTGAACAATCTTGCGAAAGCCACACTTCCATATTGCACCCATACCATTACAGACTTCCCACCATAATTCATGGTCCCCCGATTAAGTTGAGGCAAGAATCTGAACTTCTGCCCAGTTGGTCTCTTTATCAACATTCTTTTCGATGAGTATAGCTCAAATCTTGACTCATCTAAAAATTTAACATTGGACCAATGTTCAGATGAATCTTTGCTTTGAGGTTAAGAATGGCTTTCTGGGTGCCACGAAATTCCCAATTAAGTAATTCTTCAGGATGTTTCGCACAGTTCTTGCTGTCACAACGTGACCATCAGCCTATTCCTTGCGAAATTCCTCTGAAGTCTATCTGAAATTTCGCTTTGAAAGGCAACTAAGAGCTGATTGGGAGGTTTTGGAGGTCTTCTTTTGTTTTCTGGACTTTGGCTTGGGGGCAATGATGTTTTCACAAGTGAAACATCTGATGACATCCTTTTCGAGGTCCTTCGAGGTACTTCGAGGTCATTCTACAAGTCAGGCTATATTACGTTGACTCATCCCTTCCAAATGTTTGGAGATAATCAGCTCGCGAATGGCAGGAGGTACGTAACCAGTCAAATTTTTTACAGATTCTCTGATTTGGTCTGAATTGGCCGAATACATTTTTCCAAGAAAAGATTAGCTAACTACAACATTGTATCATTTCTCCTTGTAATCTAAAGCAAACAGTGATAATTATGTCTCAATATTGATGAATTCCTCTTTCTGCAACCCCAAATTTAATTAAAAAATAACTATGACATTCTTGCCGTCCATTTTTAGACATATTAATGACAAATAATGGGTGGCCGAATGCTTTTTTCCAGTACTGTATCTTTAGAGCCTTATTTTGAAAAAATTAACTTAATACAGTTAATAAATTAATTTTCATTAATTATATTATTAGTTTTGCCATATTCTAAATACCGTTGAAAGAAATGTTGACGTTCACTTTTAGTAACTATACAAGGGCGTTTGTTTGTCTTTGAAATGGTCTATACGCAATGAATTTTTAACGTAGCTGATTTCATACATGTCAATAAGAAAATCACTCAATTATTTAACTCATCAACTCAAAATCAATAAGTAAAACATCGTGATTACGTTTAATGCAAGCAGGTCAAGGAACTCATTGGAAGTGGGAGACATCGTCATTCACCTTGTATTTACAAGTATTTTAAGTTTCTTAACCTAAATGCAGTGACTGCCCATTGTCAATATAGCATCTGGGCATTATTGTGCAATTACCGGCTTTCATAAAATATTGATTTGCAGAAATTACAGTGACAAAAGAAAACAAATTTTAGCATCTGCTTTTAATTAAATATTCAATCAAGCGCTTATTGAAGGGGGAAGTGGATGGTTAAGGTAGAGTGTAATTTCAAACATTCTCGATCCGATGTTAAGAATACTTTAATTGAAATAAGTGATAGTCAAGAGATTACTCCTCAAATCAATTCTCTTGAGAAAATTGAGCGGAGAGCTAAGAGTGCAAAAGCTACTCCCAAGCTTATTACATCTAATAAACCTTCCTCGTTCGTAACTTTGGAAGCTTATAAACTGGAGAAACAGGGTGAGCTTCTGGCAAATGAAAGATTTGCAACATCTACAGATATTGATGAAGTTTACTTCCAGTAAGTTATACACAATATCATTTTACAAGTATTATACACAAACATATATATATATATATATATATATATATATATATATAGCATAGACGCTAAGAAAAGGATAGACCGGTTTCGTTTATATAAAACATCATCAGTACAAATATGCGGTAAAAAACTAAATATATTTACAATAGACTACACTTTATATATTTTAATATTGCATGCTTTTAAAATAAGTTCAATGATATCATGCTTAGTTGTTGATTCAATAATTGATCTTTGTTTGATTGTTTAATTATTAATGCTTCTCCTATTTTATGATGTTCTGATCTTAGTCGGATGTAAAAATTTTCTTCTCTTAGTTGATGACACCACAATGCACATTCCCGAAAAAAGCATTGATGAAACCAAGACTGATGTTTATTTAAAGCTTCCCTATATAGAAAACCAAGTAAAAAATTTAAAGAAAAAAATTAGAATAATGAATACAAAATTAAAAAGAACAAAGATCATTCCAATATTGACATCATATAAAACAAAAGATATGTTTCTAAATAAAGATCAAATCCCAAAAAATTTAGTTTCCTCCTTAGTTTATATATACAAATGTGATGATTGTGAAAAATCATATGTCGGGGAAACAAAGCGACATCTGGGTACAAGAATTAAGGAACATATGAATGGGCACCTAAAATCTGAAATTTTTATGCACAAACATCAACTAAGAGAAGAAAATTTTTACATCCGACTAAGATCAGAACATCATAAAATAGGAGAAGCATTAATAATTAAACAATCAAACAAAGATCAATTATTGAATAAACAACTAAGCATGATATCATTGAACTTATTTTAAGAGCATGCAATATTAAAATATATAAAGTGTAGTCTATTGTAAATATATTTAGTTTTTTACCGCATATTTGTACTGATGATGTTTTATATAAACGAAACCGGTCTATCCTTTTCTTAGCGTCTATGCTAAAAATGAATATGAAGAAGCTCAGTATAATCACTTCGAAATATATATATATATATATCAAAATAAAAAAATATATATGTAATGTATATACAAGTGTAGCTATTTCAATAATTCAAGAATTCAAATATTTGTAAAATATTAAAGTGTTGTTCCTAAAATCCGAATTGCTTTGATCTATTTTTGCCCATCAATACTCCTTTAGGGAATGATTGGCATTCCACCTTTCAATGTTGTTGTGTCAATGAACTTTTCATAATTGTCTAAACGTTTCTTCTAACGTTCCTTTTAACGTTGGACATAAATCATGTTTTTGTATTTCAAGTACATGAATCATATGTTATCTATTGTAACATTTTTTTATTTCTGTACTAAAACTTTGGGAACACCCGGTATGTAAATAATTATCTATATACAGAACTATTTGGAACTTAGACATTATTATATTAATGTTGCTTAAGTTTCATTATTGTTTCAATCTTTATTTTGTATGTTGTGATCATATTTATTAATAATAATAATAATCATATTATTAATAATACAATTCTATTAGCATTTTAGCTAACATTAGCATGCAATTAATATCCTACTAAAAAATACAGTATTTTTTTTAAAATTTATTGACAAGAATGGTTGCCGCCCATTAATGGGANAATATATATATATATATATATATATATATATATATATATATATATATACATATCAATATTTAAAGAATTTCTTGAGGGACTTCAGGGAAAGAATGAAAACCTATCTCAGTATCTAAGTGTATCAGTAATACAATAGTACATATACAATTTGTATTTGAAACATTTTACGTATTATTAAGTATGTAAGCATTGTAGTCAATCCACAACATAAACAAAGGAAGGTTTAATATAAAATAACAGCTCAAATTTATTAATATAACGGTTCTTATGATATACTAGTTTGCTTTTTCGTTTAGAGCCATTATAAAAAGGGCTATGTTTAGTGTCTGGACGTATTTATCTCCGTGCAAACTAAGAAGTGACATTTTTATTGAAAAAATTTATATTTTCGAAAAATTACAAAAAGCATTTATTAAATAAACTATTTCTTTGCCATAAACTTATTGCATAGTTTGTCTACCTTCTGAATTTATAGCGGTAATTTGTGTTTTGAAAAATTCTTTCAAAACATATTTTAAATATTGGATAATTTATTTATCAATAGTGTATGAAATTTTTTCGATTTTAATTTGTCCGCAAAACTGACTTAACATACGTTACAAACCCCATTGTAGTATTTACCTTTAAACTATTCTTTTTTCGCAGTTTTATTTTTCAAAATAAATTCTACCAGTGGTGTTAACAGGGATTTCAGGATGACTGCCAGGTGTGTTCGAGTCTTTATAATAATTCTGTAGAATTTTTTTTTAAATTACAATAATCTTTTGTAAATAAATGTACAATAATAAAATTTTTAATCATTTAAAGAGAAACTGGTAATGTTGTTTTCTATGAAAAGTTTTTGATTGTATAACATGTTTCTTTGTACCTGCACATGCTCATGATAATAACACACATACCCACGGATGGCAAACTCAACAGAGCTGTCGCCGATCCTGGTTTTAGAAAACGGCATGGCACGGTTTTTCTTGAGTTTTCTGATGTAAGTAAAACCTTCTTGAGTGTTGCCTGAATTCATTGGGTAATCAAAATCTTGGAGCAGCTATTCTTCAAAAATGTAGAAATCGGATCTTGACAACATCATGTTACAAGAGCCTTTTATAAGAGTAACTGACAAGTTTTGCATAATATGACCCAGCGAGTTAGAAAAACTAGTATAAGTGGCACTTCGACATTGTTCAAGTTTTGAAATGCGTGACATTGTTTTAATGGCAGTATTTGACCATCCTCCTAAGACTTCAGCTGCTAGGGGACAAACAGAATCCCTTCTTTTTCACATGAAATTGCATGAATTTGATATTTCCTCTCTTCTGCTTGGCTTATACTGTAACTTGCTTCTGAAGATGCATGACGTAAATTTGATGGTTGCAACGAAGAAGTTACCGTGACATCTAGGGCAGCAGGTTGGCCGCCAAGTCACGAAGGAAGGAAAATATCGCCAGGGCGGGATAGACTATTTGATATTTAAACCCTTTTTTCACATGCTGGTGACAATCCTGCAGAACTACAAATAGAATATATGCGGTCACGTAAACGATCATGTCTATTAATCCTATCACCATTACCATTGCAAGAGACTGCGTGATCACCCCATATATCCTGAACACCAGAAGAACAGAATTGGCATTTGCGTTCAGTTGCAAATAACTGTAATCCTAGACGATAACGGGAAGCAACGCGAAATTCTTCTGGTCGAAGGTGAACGCCAAGTTTCTTTATTGGTGCAACTGTTAACCAAGAACCGGCATATGGCAATGAAAGGGACTGAAGTCGTGCTTTTTCACGAAGAGAAGAAGCATTAGAAATAAGGTTTTTGAATTTTTCATTATCAAATGATTGTTGAAGATTTCGTTGAGTTAGAGAAGAAGTTTGAAGTTCTTTGGACATATCAATAAGGAATTTGTTCTCAGGAAGATTGAGTAGATCAATACCGGTGAGATCCTTCACTAACTTAGCTGAAGCAAATAATGACCCAGTATAAGCTGATTTGTGAAGCTCTGAAATATGACGAATGCCCATGCCAGATAATGATGTTGGAAGCCCAGCTTGTTTCCAAGCAGATTCAGATAATACTGAGCCAACTAGCAATTCAAAGGAATCACGTTGGGCAGAATCAAATTCATGTAGAGCACTTTCAACTTCAAGTGAAGGACATGTTGTGTGAGTAGAATAAATTAATTTAGGAAAACCTAAGCAAGTTCGTAAAATTCCGTAAGCACAATGAGGATCTTCAAGCATATCTAATTTATCAAGAACTCTCTTTACTTTATTAACAAGTTTGAGCATATGGGCAGTTTACATTGGTTTAAACCAACCATTGAACCTAGAATCTCAATTCCATCGGAGTTGTTCCGAGTTATTTCGGCATCAATAGAATTGAACTCAGAATGGCACCATAGATCACATTTGTCAAGTCTTAATTTAACATACAATCTCTTCTTAAACTATTGAATGCGCTTTCAAAATCTATTTGAAGAATACCTGAAGAAGATAGATCACAAAATTTTTTCATGGTAATTCCAGTAGCATGTATGATTGCTTATGCGCCTTCTTTAATTCCGACACCTAACTGATGAGGGGTTAGAAATTCCAAAGCATCATTTTGACATGAACGTAGAAAGCATTTTGCTGTAAGGCGACGAAGAATTTCTCCAACAGCAATTGGTCTTATTCCGCCAGATCTTTTGATCCATGCATTAAGAGAAGCACCACAAAGAAAAGGTGTTAGAAAGTCAGGAACACCTTTGCGAGCAAGCAAGTTAACCATGAGAGTTATTTTATTTAAACAAGACTGTGATTGTTCGGCAACCTTGCAATTAATTGCATGAATAAAATGTTCAGGATACATTTTAGTTGGACCAGATGAAGTGCCAGATGGGAAAGCTGTTAAAGCTTTAAGGACAGTATCACAATCCATTTGATAAGCCGGGAATTCTGAAACGGACTTTGTTGGTGAATTTTCAAGTGGATGTAATTTTTTCAGCTTTTTGAAATTTTCGATAGTGTCAGGAGCTAGCCCCTCTGAGATTAAAACCTTTGCAGCGCGGCCAAACTGTCCAACTTCACAGAGCTGAAGTGACTTTCGAATTTGAACAGGACTTGAAGCATCTTTTGATGGTTTCTGTTTGGAATGATCAACACCTTCTTTCCAAAGATTCACTATATCATCTTCTCGCCATCTTTGGATTCTTTTTCTTATTATTTCAACATGTGGGTTTCTACTTTTTTCCCACCTCTTTTGGGTGCTCTTAAGATGCACTTAGAAACAGCAAATAATTTTATCCAGCTTTTTTCTTCGTTAGGATTCAATAGACAGCCATTCAGTAACGACACAAGGACACGAGACCATTCTAAGCGAACACTTTTGGGGATGTAGCGGATTGTTGGAACATGAGATTTGTAAATTTCGAAAAGAGAAGGAAGACCGCGATGAGGTGGCTCGGAAATACTAGGATTATCAGATGAAATTGAATCACTCAGTCTAAGTTTGTCAAAATCTTGAGTGAGACTTGTTCCTACTAGTGAGAGCTGATCAGAAGTTGCTGTAGGTGGACGACATTTGGGGCACCAGAATTGTATGACATTGTTAGGATTATTAATACCAGCACATTGAAAATGAACCCATTTCTTGAATGACAGACATTGAATACAAGAATTTGGACAGTTTGAATGACATATCACACAGCTTTCAAGCTGGCTATTTCTCTGTTTTGATCTTTATTGATAATGTAAAAATATTGTATGTATAAAAAAGTATGTATAAAAAATTCTGTAGAATTAGGTTTGAGTTCCTAAAACGTTTGATATTTTAGAAATCTTACAAAATCTTCAAATGGTGCAAAAAATTCTAAAAAGCTTTTCACAGTGTTGAAAAATGAGTATTGTTTCGCAGGATTGTCGCTCTTTTTTGAGAATAGTTCTATAGCCATTTTCATTAACTGTTAAAAATTAATATGAGGTAAATTCCCTCCATCGGCCCTAACTGAAAATCACTGCCTTGTTGCAGCACAGACCGGGGATACGATTATGCTCAGTCTCCAAGTCCTACCATAGCTGAATTAATGTAGGGTATACATAGACTTATTTAATATATAAATTTTAGCTCTAATATTACTAGTAAACAGCGATTTTGCAGCTGAACGTATATATTTTTGAAATAGAGACGATTACGTTCCAACATACTTGGCTAAGAAA
The DNA here is from genome assembly GCA_900660155.1 of Hofstenia miamia. Classification (NCBI taxonomy): domain Eukaryota; kingdom Metazoa; phylum Xenacoelomorpha; order Acoela; family Hofsteniidae; genus Hofstenia; species Hofstenia miamia. The sequence continues at coordinate 2,001,331 of CABFPE010000016.1, read as the reverse complement.
CTATAAAGGGCTTGCTTACAGTCACAGCGAAATGTACCGCGGCGTTGGTGTCTCTCTTGTGTGCTTTTTCTGAACGAAAGAATCTTGCTATATTCGTGAAAATGCCCTTCAACAACTACAACAAATCCAATGAAGTATTAAAGAGTCATTCATCTAAAAAGTATCACATTGACTGTATGGATAGTGCCTCACAACTTAAAGATCAGTTTGAAGGTATCGCACGGTAATGGTATCCTTAGGTAACGAGAATTATATGCGAACTAAGCAAGTGCTACCTAACATCATTGACGCCGCTCTCTACNTTGGGTGCTCTTAAGATGCACTTAGAAACAGCAAATAATTTTATCCAGCTTTTTCTTCGTTAGGATTCAATAGACAGCCATTCAGTAACGACACAAGGACACGAGACCATTCTAAGCGAACACTTTTGGGGATGTAGCGGATTGTTGGAACATGAGATTNTGGTATCCTTAGGTAACGAGAATTATATGCGAACTAAGCAAGTGCTACCTAACATCATTGACGCCGCTCTCTACTGTGCAAAGCAACAAGTTACCTTCCGAGGCCATGATGATGATATCATTGATTTTGGGAAGCCTGCTTCTAAGAATGAAATTAATTTTATCAGTCTGGTTAGATTGCTCGCAGACCACAATCTTGTTCTTAGGGACCACTTAAATGCAGGGCGAAAGATTGAAGAGGATTTGGTCGGTGTTGGCGGCTAAATGAGAAACGTTTTTGCACCTGACAAGCAATTTTTAAAGCGAACTATGGACATGGAAAAGGCAATGTTTGTAAATTGAAAGTACAAACATTTCTTTATTGCTACAGACACATGCTGATGATGTATTTGTTCCTAATATATGAAAACTTCATTTTATCCGACCTATGTGCTGTAGCAATGAACTGTTACGATATTGAGATCTCTCCGGCTGAGGTGCTTAAGCGTTTCCTAGCACTTCATTCGTGAAGAATGCAGACTCAGTTCCTTTTTACTTAACTTTTCCATTTATTTCTAGTGTAGTGCTTAAAACGAATACCATTTTTTGACAGAGCTCGATGATTTTCGAAAAAAGGATAGTCTCTCCTTTTATCGACCCATTTGCATAGAATATGTTTTTTGTGTTTTATTAAGACATGCACTGCTATAGTATCAAAAGTGTTAGGTATTTTCGGAGACCGTGTATGAGGTTTTTGCGATTTTTGACCGCTGGCCACCACCCCCTATATTGACCTAGATCCGCCCCTGAGCATGTAGAACCAATTAGTTCCTTAATTTTTAATGGAACTAAAATTTCAACTATGCCAATATTTGGTGATATGATAGTCTGCTGACCCTATTTATCGTATACGTATTTTACAGAGGAACTACATGTTATAGTATGATGTAAATGGTTTATACTAATAAAAGTGATGTAAAATTTTAAAATTCCTTTACCGAATAGTTTTTTGTTCATAGATCAAAGAAAAACGAATTTGTCAACAAAAAATTTTTGTCTCATTGATGAACCTACTAAGGAGTCACACATGACATATTTCAATGAAAAAATAAATTATTATTGAATGAGTAGCATCCATTTTAACAGCGCAAAATAAATTCCGTTATTGCTTGACCAGCCCCAGAAATTTTATTGTTTGCATGCTGCATAACGTCAATTAAATTCCCTGTGTCTGTCATAGGCTAAAAAGTAACGTTTTATTACAAATGCACAACTTTATGATGCATGGGAAAATTGGGAGCAATGTTTTAGTTATTAGAAAATTTAATGAACACATTCCATTGCCCTTCATACACGTTCTTGGATTTCACGCGATCAAAGCTTCCATAATTTCCTGTGCGTTTCTTTTCCTGTTATATTGCACGCCTTGAACATTATGTGTTGCAGAAAATTGAATTAAACACATGGGATTTTTAGTAAAATGGCTTATACTACTTAGATTTTAAAATTCCTCGATTACTTCGCGCAAATTTAAATTCACCTCATAGTAAAAAGTCCAACTTTACAAATAGCGGTAAATAATTTATGGTATGCAATTCTCAATATCAAAGTTTATTGTTACAAAAGCCTTTACTTTCATCATAAAAAATGGATATAAGAATATTACACACGAAAGATATGCTCAACTTTCAAATAAAATATCAATATTTTATTCCAACTTTTTAAAGAGTTAGTTCTGTTCCCACAACTTCCGCCGCCACTTTGGATGCAATTATCAGTCTTTACTTCTTCAATTACAACTACTATTAGCCAACTTTAATCAGCGCAAGGTGAAAGAGACTTCTCAGAAAGACGATTTAATTGCAGTAGACAAATTTACAAGTTGAAGGTTTTGCATCAACCAACAATGCAGGGCAGATTAATTTAAGTAGAACGTTTTTTCAGCATCTGAAAAGTTTAAAATTCTATGTTAGCTTTTCGTTTTCGTATCTATTTTAAATATCAATTAAAACATATTTGTCATGTCAAAAATTAATATTAAACCCACGCAGTCCGGCCCATTTTGGATATAATAAACATAAAAAAGTTCTTCAGTAGTCTTTGCATTTCGTTTTATTCTAAGTGGGGCTAAGATTAGTCCCCAGTAATTGTTCAATTACTGCTAATGTAGCTAAAGCCAGAAGTTGAAGAATTGAAAGTTTGCCACTGTGGAGGAACAATTACTTGGTCAATGCCCTTATATATATATATATATATATATATATATATTTATATGTATACAAATACATATATATATATATATATATATATTTGTTTGCAAAATTACTGAGATACATTGATATGAACACAGCACACGTTAAACGTTTTCGATTTTAAGAAAATCATCAGAACAAAATTGCGGCAATATAAATTTAAAATTAAATACATTGGCTTCAAGTGTACATTAAAACTATAAATATGCATTCATTTAAAATATTTTTAGGATGTTTACACTTAGTTGATTGTTCTTTAATTGCTCTTTATTTATTTTATTTCTCCACAAACATCAACCAAGTCTACCAAATTTTTAAATTTTAAAAAGAACCAAGGAATTAAAAATAATGGAGGCTCTTTACATTAAGAACATAATTAAAGAGCAATTAATTAATAATCAACTAAGTACTAACACCCTAAAAATATTTTAAGGGAATGCATATTTATAGTTTTAATGTACAATAGAAGCCCATATAGTTTATTGTAAATTTTGTTCTGACGATGAATTTTTAAAATCGAAAACGTTTAACGTGTGCTGTGTTCATATCAATACATAATATGTATATATATATATATATATACAAATATATATACGTTATGCTCCAGAAATCCATTATTTTGCAATTTGTAATAATGCTGAAAATGCTGAAAGCGGTTAATTGAAAATGTCGAAATCAAATATCGAATCTGAAATATTTATTTGAAGTGTACCAACTGCTTCACTATCATTTAATCGTTTATTAAATTGGAAAACAATCATAAATTTATTGATGTCATTAAAATGATGGCCACTATGCGTGACATTGTTTAATTAATTTGATGTTACCATTTACATTGCGTTGATTTTAATGTTTAGTTTGCTTTTGGAGAAGCTCAACTCTTGTGTGAAAACAATTGCTATTCAAAAACGCCACTTACGATCTGAAACACCAAATTCAATGACCAAGTCAAATATAAATTATTCCAATCCATACTACAATGCTAATCAACGCAAAACACGAATAAACATCAGCAATGCAGCACGCGAACTTGGCATCCGTGATGATTCCGTGTTAGAAACAGCGGTAATGAGATCACTGTCTGCTAGTCACTTGTCATCAAAATGTCATACAAGTTCCAAAGACTTGACAGCCAGTGAATTGTGGAAGTTAGAAAAGTACTGTGATGAATTAGTAGAGTTAATGTATCTTACCTCATCAAAATATTTGACTGCAGAAGAAGTTATACGCAATCCACCCAGTGTAATAAATATTTATAAAAGGATCAAAACAATTCAAAATCGAGAAAAAATTCAAGACATCCTTATTCGAAAACCGCCTCCAATAATGCCTAAAAGAACATCAAAACCCACTCAAGTCAACGTCAAAAAACTCAATAGAGAAGCTGGAAAAGTTTATTTCAGAGCGAAAACTCCCTACAAAATTACTTTCAACATCGAAACTAACAAAAAGGTTCCATTGAAAACTGCATTTGCTACAGATTTTTATGAATTGCGTAATGCTTCTACAGTCAATGATGAAAATGGCTAGTAATATACATTACTTTCCAGCAAATTAGTTTATTGGGTATTTGAAAATTGAAAAACGTCCATTTTATTATGAATTTGATTGTAATAAAATTAATATTCATTGATCTAGATGTAATATTTCAGCATTTTTATAAGTGATTTGATAAATATTTTAAAACATTATATTGTTTGTTTTTATTTTTAGTATTATTAAACTACTTTAATAGGAAATGTTACAATTTAGATTTTATATGAGTGTACAGCATAATATATTATGTTTCAATGAATGAACTTCAAAAATGCATTCATTCGATTACTAATTACACATAAATGGCAATGGGACTGAAATCTATTTCACATGTAGCATAATCTTTTATTGCTTAAATAAAAGTAATGGCTTAAGCTTTCTAGTACCTGTACCTAATCATTATAGGTAATGTATTTATGTAGCAATAATTTCAAATCGCGAAAATTCAAGTTTATTTCATGATGCTTGATATCTTAAAAACATTTTGTTAATAAAATGCTGGTATATTTCAAACTTGCTCTTGCCTGAATGCAAGTTTCAATTTCTGTTATCTGCAAATTTAAAATTTCATTCTAAGATTTGAAAATTCAGAAAAAAACATTTTTATTCATTTTGAAATGATCTCAAAAAATGACATAAGACAGACAAAACACGCATAAAATGTAAAAATATAGTGAATGAGTGTCTGGAAACGATGTATCTCTCACCTTGCGCTGTTTCATGGAAATTTTGTCAGTTTTTTAAAATTATTATACTTTAGAAATAAACCAGCTAATCTTCAATTTCTTAATGCATGTTTTGTCATTTTGCTGTTTTAAACTTTTTGTTTTTCTAATCAAGGCGTGTATTAAGCACTCCTTGTTCTAATGTAAATTATGTGAGTGAAATCGTCCTCAATGATGGACAACAGAAATGCAGGTTATTTCTCTAGTTTACATAAGCTTATCTTAACTCTGTACGGAAGACGCAACTGATGTCCTCAACATAAAAACTGTTTTAAAACTTTTCATAAAGTCCTATTGTGATATTTTGTTGTATTTGAAAATGTTCTTTTAAATACACATGTATACTTCGTTCAATGTTAGGTAGGCGACAATGTCAATTAGATACAGAGGTTGACACATAAATTTCATTAATAATAAAATAATATTATTTTGCAATTTAATAAGGAAGTCTTTTACAAAATTAATAATACCAATGATTGCATTTATGGTGTACAGATCATGGGACCATGAGTCCAAAAACACTAAAGAGAGTTGCTAACAGTTAGTGCCTCNGCGAAAATCCAGCTTGTTGCCAATGGTGAGGGCTTTATCATTGATGAACCTTCCAATGAAGCCTTGTGTGTTGACGACTTAGTCGATCTTGATACCGATCAACCCACCACATCGCCAGATTTAAATTAGTTGGAGCGCCGCCTCCAGAAAAACGTGCACCAGATCACCATGTCCTAGTGATCACTCAGTTGATTCAAAGAAACTTGATACCAGTCGAAGTGAACGGAAATATCTTTAACGCCACTGTGGATACAGGAGCAGCAGCTTCCATCATTAGCGACGAATGTTGCAAGGAACTTTGNGTTAGAGTGGTAAACAGCAAGAGATTTCTTTGTTCAACTTGATATGGTTGTCCCTCAAACAACTGCTAGAGCAGTGCTATTCTGCACTAAAAAAGAATGGGTTTATTATTTTAAATGAAGGGGTTTAATTTTCTAAAACTGTAGACATAAATTATGAAAGATCGAAATCGTTTAACAGGCATAATTTGAAAAAATGGGATATTCCTACCTACCTATAGTATCTCTTGTGTGTTAATTAAGCATTTTCTTGGTATTCCTTTATCATTTCAACTTAGTGATGGCTTCAGGAGTTCATTAAGAAAAACAAGTCAACTTCTGATATCTAATTTATTGCCAGTATCTTTATTTGTTGCTTCTTAAACTTAGTTAATGTAAATGCGTACATGTTTGTAGTTGTGTGCAAATATAATTTGTAGAAGAAGTTGTGGTAAAATGGAATATTTAAAAAGATGGCTCTGAAATATCATTTAGGATATATTCTAAAACTGAGAATACCTTTATGGAACCAAAAAATGCCCAAATTTTTCATATTAGATAAGCATCTTTTGAGTCGAGTCTAACCTAAATGAATTGGGTGGGCTATAGCCAAAGAGATGGCAGTGGTAAGGTCCACTCGGGTTCAGTATGGCACTGTCCTCGAATATTGCAATCGTGTCGGTCTGAAATTTCCTATGATTATGTGCAAATTTATGCAATTTATCATTCCCTTTTTATATAAAACATTTTACAAATGAAACAACAAATTTCAGCATTTTGTGGAATCCACAAAAATAGACAATCGAAATAAAATTCACTTCTGAAGTTTTGTGGAATCCACAAAAATAGATAATCGAAATAAAATTCTCTTCCGAAGTTTTGTGGAATCCACAAAAATATTTTACAAGTGAAACAGCAAATTCCAGCATTTTGTGGAATCCACAAAAATAGACAATCGAAATAAAATTCTCTTACAGAAACGACTAACACTTATAAATTTACTTAGCAAATGCTTACTATAGTAAACCAATTACTAAGTACAAAAATAAACCATAAAAAATTTAATTATACTCTTACAAATCAATCATTTCTGGACTGCAGCCTCCTAAAAATACAGTGATAATGCATGCA
>CABFPE010000016.1:1970748-1991354 GCA_900660155.1 Hofstenia miamia | reverse complement strand
AATCATTTATAACAAATTTTATCTCAATGTGTCGCATTTTTAGTAATTTTTAATTTTTTAACATAATGAATTGTGTTAAGTTGTCTTTCTTCAGCCAATGAACATTGAACTATGCAATAAAAGGAATATATTAATGATTATGTACATTCTAAACAGACCTTCTTTTATACATTTTGTTTTTGAAGCTAAAATACTAGTAGTATGTAATGTATAAATATTTGTTACATCATTTTGTATGTATGATTGAAGCAGCACGTAGTGTAAAAAGTGTCTAAAGTGAAATTTTTCCTGTTTTCAGTTGGAGTCTTTTGGTTAATTGTCACAATTTTCTTGTTTTGATCAATGTGAACAATTTATATTATTGGTTAAGTAGGCCATTCTTAGATGGTTATAGCTCAAACAGTTTAATTTGATTAACAAATTTTTATACCCATCTATTGTATATCGATTGAACTCAAATAAATATCTGTCCATTTTCCGGTTATGTAAAATGTTTGGGATACCCCATGTAAAATATTGCTTCTACCAAAATTTCAGCATTTTACGGGTCCAAAGCTAAAAAAATTGGTGCAAAATTTTTTCCAATTTATTTTATAGAATACATAAAAATTTGTATATAAAATGGGCAAAAGAAAATTTTATTTGTATATAAAATAGCAAAAATTGGCATTTTTTAGGAAAGTAGGCTATTTTTTGAGACTATAGCTTAGTTAGTTTATTTTATTTGCAAAATATATTGTAATTGTATACTAGATTTCACCCTTTCTTTCAATTTTTTTGCCATTTTCCTCAAAAGCATTGAATGTGACTAAGAGCCTTATCTGCTGGATGCTTCAATTTGAAACAATGTTTAAATATTTATTCTATGCTATGTCTTAATTTTGCATGCCTATATTGAAATGCATGCATTATCACTGTATTTTTAGGAGGCTGCAGTCCTGCAATGATTGATTTGTAAAAGTATAATTAAATTTTTTATGGTTTATTTTTGTACTTAGTAATTGGTTTACTATAGTAAGCATTTGCTAAGTAAATTTATAAGTGTTAGTCGTTTCTGTAAGTGAATTTTATTTCGATTGTCTATTTTTGTGGATTCCACAAAATGTTGGAATTTGCTGTTTCACTTGTAAAATATTTTTGTGGATTCCACAAAACTTCGGTGGATTCCACAAAACTTCGGAAGTGAATTTTATTTCGATTGTCTATTTTTGTGGATTCCACAAAATGCTATAATTTACTGTTGCACTTGTAAAATATTTTTGTGGATTCCACAAAACTTCGGAAGAGAATTTTATTTCGATTGTCTATTTTTGTGGATTCCACAAAACTTCAGAAGTGAATTTTATTTCGATTGTCTATTTTTGTGGATTCCACAAAATGCTGAAATTTGTTGTTTCATTTGTAAAATATTTTTGTGGATTCCACAAAACTTTAGAAGAGAATTGTTAACTTGTTAATTATTTTTGTGGATTCCACAAAATATTTGAAATTTTTTGAAACTAAAATATTAATAACAAAAATGGAAATGTGATTTATTCCATTTTTATGTGACTCTATGTTAATATAATAATATATAAAATCACAAAAAACTTACAAATAATCAGAATTTTAAGATCTTTATTGTTTGCAAAACTTAAGAGTTAAGAGTTCCATCAAATATTCAATTTTTTGAAATTATTTTTTATCAACATGAAAAAAATTCTTTCTCAATATTTGCATTTTAGTTCGAGCCAACCTTTAAGTTCGTATTACATGTACATTTTTTCAACATTTTATATCAATTTATTTTTAAAAAAGCTTTATTCCATATATACATGATGTAGAATGAAAAGCGAACTAGGATAAAATGCAGGAAGAAAGTGCTATCAAATTTTACACTTCTTACAGAAACTTTTTAGTAATTTTTAAACATTGTCTGCAACGTTTTATTATTATACATATTGTTCCTGAATGCTTCAATGCGTTGCTAGAATATAAGAATCAATTATACTGCACATTAGTTATTGTAAATTGAACCCCGAGTATTGGTGCCGGTCCAAATACATCTTTTAGAGGCACAGGCAAGACTTCTTGACACATCTTCAACCTTTTGCCTAATTATGGGTATTATAAAATTGTCAAAGTAGGTTATATGACATGTTTTGGGAAATGGCATTTATCGTGAAATGATAAGTAAAATTTGGCAACTATAAATCATTAGTGTGAAATCATATCAACTAATGAATTATTAAAACCCAGACAAAGGCAACACGTCTCTGAATTGGATTTTATGTTAAGAAGTGGGGAAACAGTAGGTTCTATATTGAACTTTCTGCTAATATATGTGACTATCACATTATGATAATACAGTGGTGACTAAACTCATATTACGTTTGCTGACCAGTGATTAATTTTGTTAAATTCCATGCATTGCATTTCTATTGGCTGGTCAGTCTATATATTCAGCTCAAATCGTGAGATAAAATCATTATTTTTCTTCTATACAAATTCGTTTTTTTTCTTTTGACAATGTCTGTTGAAACATTAGCATCGGGTTCAATTGGTAACTTGTTTGACGAGCTATGTACAGCTCCACCAGCGTCCAACTATAACCCTTTAACACAAGAGATGATGATCCCACCACCTATGCCTGTAAAAGAAAAACGCAAAGCTCAGTACAAGTGAAGACGTCCTACAATTAATAATAATGCTATTGTGTTTTCCCTGTCACCAACACACAAAATGATGATATTTTACAACGTCTTAACAACGTCAATTCACACTCATCAACGTGTATTTTTTCAAATGTGAAGCGCAATTTCAATTTCAACTGGCTTCTAATTTCTAATCTAAGGGTAAGCATATTTATTCATTCTTGTTTTAATGAGGTTTTGAATGTTATTTTGTGTTATTATCTTTGATTACAACGAATGCTAATATGGATTTTCCTTCATGTGATAGGCTAGTTTTTTAGTGTGAGTGTTAACCATATATGATAATAACATCGATTTATGGTGTATAGAATAAATTTGATATTGCAAGTTAATATAAATTTCCACTCTTATTTTTGTCTATGACAATATAGATTGTAGAAAACAAGTAAAACATTTGAAGTACTATTTTATATAAACAAGTATATAGTAAGAGAGAGGGAATTAAAAAAAAACTTGTTTATATAACTGCTTTATTAAGTAAATAAATAAGTAAAATTTCATTTTTACTCAAAATTGGGGTTACAAGACTCTAGACATTATGTCTTCCATATCCAAGATTATTTTTAGCAAGTTAATTAAGTTCAACCGCACTGGATGATCTAAATAAGGAAGGTTTTTATTAAATTTCAAACTAAATTGACATTTCCAAGTACCTGCATTTTTTAAACTATTATGTTGTCTAAATAATATTGCATTTGTGGTTTTTAATCCATCATTGTCTAAATGATACCACATTTGCAGTTTGTCAGTGTGCACTGTCATTTTTAATTAGGGACCTAGGAATAAATTTCAAATCCAATCTATTTTAGCATGTAGTGATTATCCAATGAGAATTTGGTGTTATACAGCGCCTTCATCAGAAAAAGTGATCACTTTTATTTTTGACTTTGCTATTATCAGTTTGATTTTAATTTCTACATTTTTTACAATGAATTCTACAAGCAACATGCAAGACTTCCTCTCTGAATGGAACTCACAATTTGTTGAAATCATGAAAGCTAATCTCTATAAAAATCCTCTTGACATTTTATTCAATGAAAAAATGTAAGTATTATATGTTTTTGTTTCACCTAATAACATTATTATTCATTTATTGTTTTTCCACATTTACTAAGCAATTGCTTTAGCTTTGACCTACCATCTGACAATGAACAAAGCAATTCACCCAATACGGAACCCAAAGATTGGTCGCAAATTTTGAAAAACATGTTGACCATGTCATGATGGAATATGACCAAGAAAATTATCAAACTGTTGCCAGTACTACTGCAGTATTAGCCAAAAAATATCCCAATAGAGCACAAAGAGATCCATGTAGTGTTTAGGAGATCCCAATAAAGCACAAAAAGATCCTCATAGGGATTAAGAGATCCAAATAAGGCAAGAGGAGATCCAACTAAGGCAAACAAGCATCCCAATTGTGCAAATAAATATCCAACATGTATAATTATGAAAAACACTATATACATTGAACAGGTAATCAAATTAGCAATTTTTGAAGATGACTTCAGTAAATAAGGTGTGCACATTTTGTGCAAATGAAACATGTTTTCCAGCAGCTGGTGCACTTGAGAACAAGTGGTATGAAAGTATATGTAAAGTATATGAATACATGTACAGTATTTATCTATGGTTTATTATTCTCTAGTTAAAAAAAATTGCACTCATTATCAATCTTAATTTATAAAGTGTCTTTGATTTGTATTTATTACAAAAACAGTGAGATTTGAAGAAAAATATAATGAAAGTGTTACAGTTTTGTTGCTTGCCAAAAATCTAAACTATTGTACTTAATGTATTGCCATCAAAATTTAAATATAGACAATTCAGATGAAGGGCTCCAACTTTTGCTGATAAACTTGTGATAAAAAATTTGAAATAAAGAACTGTTTTTGTAACAACAATGTATTCACTTTTGTATAATAAATTTAAAAATGATAGAAAAATAATTCTCATTTTGGTATATATATATATATATATATATATATATATATAAATATATATATAATTTCATGCCCAATTCTGATTTTTAAAAGCCTTTATTGGATCTTTCAATCTCAATATGGATTTCCTAATTCCATAATCAGATCTCTATTGGGATATTTTTTGGCAAATACTGTAGTTTAAACACTTTGACTACAGCTACTGCACTGGCTGCTAACACTGCTACTACAAGCAACAATATCACATGTGTACAAACACAGCATGCTTTTCTTATTATTATTTGAAATTTGTAGTGAAATAAATATGCAATTACAAAACTTGATTATAAACTCACAATCATTTTCATGTTATATTTTCCAATTGATGATCATTTATGTGTGAGGAATTGTTGCTCTCATTTCTTATCAATTGCAACTCATCTGTTATTTTACCTTGCATTATGTGTAATAAATGTTATCATCTCATTCCCACTTTATTTCTTGTTTATGAAATCTAAAAAAAAACATTCATGTAAATTATTTTTTTTCTTTCCAGCATTTTATTATTATACATTGTATTATATACAAGTACTTGATTGTTCTTCCTTTTAAACAAACACAAAATTAATATTCAATTACAAATCAATTACAAAACTTGGTTATAAACACATTATCAATTTCATGTTATATTTTCCAATCAATAGATTATCATTTATATGCAATGAATTTTTTCTCTCTCATTTCTTGTCAATTGTTATTATTTTGCAAATCACATATTAATTTAGTTTTAATCTATGCATGCTTGTGGGTTAAATACCAAATGTTATTATTTGAGTGCAGTGAACTATTTTACACAATGAGTGTTTATATCTTTTACACATATTTATTTAATGTTATTTATTTTCACAGTTTATTCAATTGTTTACATTAATCAAAACACTATTATTTGTTATATTCTATTTCACATTAAAGCATGTTATTTTTCTCAATGTGTTAACCTCTTATTTGTGAAATTACCAATTAGGTTTAATTTAAAATGCAATAGTGTATTGATAATGTATACATGTGTTAATTAAAATTTATGAAGGAGTTATTATTTTCATGAGTTGATACTTATGTATAGCTTGATTAATTATAAAGTCATGAACTACTATTCATTCATTGATTTATCATTAACACATATTTTTTAAGCAAATGTGAAATTAATATTATAAACACATGGTTGATTTCATGTTATATTTTCCAATTGATAAATTATCATTTATAGACACTACATGTAATGAATTTTTTTCATCTCATTTCTTGTCAATTGTTATTATTTTGCAAATCATGTATTAATTTAATTTTAATATATGCATGCTCATGGGTTAAATAGCAATTATTTGAGTGTTGAGAATTATTTTACACAGTGTGTGTGCATGCTTATATCATGTACATATATTTTTAAATGCTTGATATTTTCATGGTTTATTCAATTGTTTACATTCTGCAAAGCATGTATTAAAAATGCTATTATTTACTTGATTATTGTTGTTAATCTAATTTATACAATTAACATGTGTTATATTATTAATGTGTTATTCATAAACAGGGAAAATTGAAACACCATTTTTACATGGAAATTTAATAATTGACATTTTAATGTTTTATGAAAAAAATAGTGTGCTTATATTGAAATTTTTTTGTGTTGAATAAGCAAACCAATGTAAATATTTTTTCCTAATCCATGCCCTTTAAATATAATGATTGTCCTTCTTTCATTTAGTTTTCTAGAAATTTTTAAATTTATTTCTACAAGCAGTGTTGGTCAGTCCACTTTTTTCCAATTTCCTCACTGCAATTTTACAAATCCCAAGCACCATGCTCTACAGGCCCATATAATTAGGAAACATAAAAAATTGTTGTTGTCCATGAGTGGGCAGCACCAGCACCCATTGATGAGATTATATTGCATCAAACTAATATTCCATGTAAGGGAAGCTTTGCCTGTTATGAGAGCAGCAATTAAGTGCAGTTGACATTTACTTGCCATTCTCATTGACATATCAATCTATTGTAAAAATTATTAGGCAGAATGTTGTCATACATTACTCTGAAAAAGTGTATCTAATTTCTGAGCCAGAGTTATCCTGAGTTGAGGGAAATGAGGAAAAATGAGTTGTTCTTCAACCTACCAGTAAACTGGCTTCTGTGTTTGAGGATGGTGAATGAACTCACAAATTATATCACCCTGTATGCACACAATGGGTCAGGATGGACTATCAAAAACATAAAAAATGTAGGGCTATGCATTCCCAAGTATAGACCAACCCACACTGGCACATTTAACCTGTTAATCCCAAGACTGGGGAATCCAATGAGTGCTCCTTGTATGCCGTTTTGGTGTATCTGTATCCAGAAATTAAAAATCAAAATGAATTAACTTGTCTAAACAAATTTAAATATACTTTGAATGTTAATGGATTGTCTTTCCCATTCTCCATAAATGATTCCTGCATGTTTGAGCACCTCAATAAAAATAATGTGAATGTTTATACACTAAATGACAATCAGAGTCTAGCCCCTGTGTACATATCAGATAAGCACTATGAGAAAACTGTAAATTGGATGGCTATTTAAAATGTACAGGCTTAGCCACTATGTATCCATAATGAATTTGAATGTATGCTTAAAATTTTTCAAAAATACACATGATGGTATTCTGTTTATCTGGTTTTTTCAATAAAGAAAATTAAGAAAAGCACCAGAAAAAGTGTAATGGATGTCAAGAACCAGAAATTATATTCCCCAGTCAATCAGAGAAAATTAAATTTAAAAATTTGGAGCAAATGCTATGTACCAATAATGGCTACTTTTGATATAGGGATGATTTCAGAAAACTTCAAGGACCTGTACCTAATCCAACCATTGCTTAGTAAGGCAAACATGAAAACTTATTTAAAAGTGAAGGATGAGTTGGCTGGAGGAATACACAGATGGTGGCGTTAAAATCTAAAATGTATTCCATCCAATATATTTGTGCAAATAGTGGGGGTTTAGGTGTAAAGTAAAGAGCAAAGGGGATTACAGTGGTTGTGAACAAGATCATGAATTTTGACATCTTCAAACAGATTTTGGAAGGCAAAGAAATTCTGTGGGCAGAAATGGTAATGATTCACAGTCATAATCATAAAATCTTACTGGAGAGGATGAATAAAATTGTGCTCACTCCATACAATGATAAGAGATACCTGGTGGATTATTAATGAAGATTGCTGCACAGTCATAATGGCATAGATTGCATTTACATGTATTTTACTAATTTTCCATTTAGATATTCCACAATCAACATTTAAACATCCTCTTGAAGATGCCTCTATAAATGTAGAACATCCTCATTATATTGTATATCTTTTAACAAGTGTTGTCTAGATTCCTAATCACAGCCTGTGTAGATGTACCATCTACAAGCAGCAAAAAAGACCTTGTTTAGGTATATGAAAATTAATTTGTACATATTTTAGTAATTATTGTCATTTTGGCATGTCCTAGGACCCCCTCTCTACCAATCAGAAGAAAGTGGGATCTCATATGAGTCTCTTTAACTACTTGCAAGTCTGCCTTGACAGTTGAACATAACTAAAAATTCTCTATTTACAATAAATGTTTCATCAATTTAGCTATCAACATATTTACAAAAACTAGAAAAAAATAGGCTGGCTGGCTGATAATAGTATATGATAAAGAGAAGTGGTTTAATTTTTATCTTTTTTCAGATGCTTGGGGTATATGCTGATTCATGGATATTGATGGGTGTTTTGCCATCTAGAGGTGATGGGATTACTGACTCATTTTTAATGTATGTGATATTTACATGGACTAATTTTACAATGATTCATAATCATGTACATGCTATAGTGACTCACTTATTTATGGGACCAATTTAGTTTGCATTGTATTTTGATATAAATGACATTGTTAGCCAGGTTTTTGCATCACATTTTGTGATAATACATTGCTGACTTAATTCACATTATGTTTTTGCAAATGATTAATTTTTTTCCATAAAAATTTCCATGCATTACAAATGATTAATTGCCATCATTTAATTTGTTTTTCAGGAATATATATATTAAAAGTCTACATTTTTATATTTTCAAATGTGTTGTTATTTATTTTAAAAGATCCATGCATTTTATTTATTTTTTGCTAATATCCAATATACAAAATGAAAAAAATATTCACCATACCTAAACAATACAGACATATGAAATATAGACTTACAAGATAAAGGCAATTTCATTTTCCTAGAAATTATCCAGTAAACTTAACAAATGCTTGAACTATGGACGTTGATGTAAAAATTCTATACATTTAATTTGTTTTTTTACTAATATCCAACATACAAAATAGAAAAATATTTGCCATACTTAAACATTACAGGCATATGAAATATAGACTTTCTAAAAAGTTATACATGCAATGCTATTAATTAGATTTATACATATACATACTGCTTTCATTAATAGACTATTATGATCTTAGTTTTACACAATGGTCTTCTCAATGCTTTTCTTTTTGGTTTATACAAATTTTTGGGGTTGTACACATTTGTAGACTGTTATATTTTTTTTACTTTGCACACCTTTTTTCAGTTTATTTTGGTTTATGACACTTGCATGGCTGTATACATTACAGGATTTTCTGCTTTTTAACTTAATGCACAAGTTTCTTATCCATTCTCTCATTGTAGCTGGTATATAAATGATGACACACTTGTTATTCACTGTATTGTAAATGATGTGTTTTCCTTGTATTGAGTAGTTGCCATAGAAATGAAAATACGTTTTTCCAGATGATTCACCATCTTTTAGTTCATACTGATTTTTTTCCATCATTAGACATGATTTCCAATTTTTAAATTAATCAACTCCATATCAAGATTGTTCTCTAAATGTACAAATGCTTGTAAATAGTGTATTGTCCACACAAAAAATACATGCACATTTTATTTAAAAGATAATCATCAAGAATTTTGAAAATTTTACAAATTAGTAATTTATTGGTGAAAAACAGCATCTATAAAATCACTTAACCATGTTATAAACTCTGCTATGACTTGAAAATTTTAATACATATTTGTTTAATATTATCCAAAAGACACAACAAAGTGAAAATTACTGTGTACAGTTTAGTTTCAGTAAGTTGCTAGTAATAAAAATAGGAAATATAAAATTCATGTGATTAAACAAGATATTCAACATAGCAAAAATCAATACATTTAATCTAGTTTAAACCAGAAATTTAAAACATGCCTGGTTAAATGTGAAACATTATAGTATTCATAAGTTTATCAAAACAAAAGCATTGACATACCCCATTGTTTGCATGTAGATGCATTTTGAATGGTTTTCTGCCCTCCATTGCTTTTGATCTATGAAATAAATAGGTTTTCTAATTTAAAACATATAGTTGAAACACAACTATTATCAATATATATGATTCCTATAAATAGAACAAGAACTTTACAAATGCAATATAAATACATTATTTATTACTTGAATATTACTTCTTGAATTATTTATTGTTATTAGTTTAATTTACTGTTCCATTTTTTGAACTATTTTGCTTAGTAATTTTTATGTCTATGAAAAGTAGAACATGGTGTTTTTGACCAAATAAATGTGTATAGAACTTCCTTAATATAGTAGAATTTTTATTTGATATGATATTAAAAATAATTTAACAAAGTTAGTATACTAATCATTTATTGAAGGTATAACAAGATTTATGTTATTGAATAAATTTAGCTATCACTGATCAGACTTTGTAAAAATTGAATAATGTTTTTGTTTTACTGGAGAAGTTTTGCTTCTTTCCTTATAAATTATCACATATTGTAAAAAACTAAGCAAATCTCAACCTCCATTGTTCACAAGGATATTTTTTATGTTGGTAATAAAACAATCAGATTAGTTCTTTTTGTTTTACCATCAACTGAACTAACAATGATGCTAGCTTTATACAATTTACAATTCTCTTTTAATTTATGACAATTAATATTTCTGTAGAGTTCATTTTTTTCACAACATTTGATTGTGATGATAATTGTTTTTGAACATTTTTTAATTATATTGTGGCACAGAGTGCATTGAGCAGTAGAACAAGACTAACTATTTCTCTATTGACAACAACATTCATTCCTTTTATACAATATTTCATGAAAAAAAATTGCAAATAACTTGACAAACTAGCAGAACATAACAACAGAGGACTGGCTGATAATAATAATCCAGTACCTGCTGCCACAATATATATATATATATATATATATATATATTTCCATGCCTAAAATTTACCATGAAATTTTCTTTTTGCAATGAATTGTCAACACTCAACAGGGTTTGTTATGTTAGCAAATTATTACAATATTACCAGACATAATGCTAGGCTAATATTTGCACAATGTGTTACATGTATGCATATGATGGAATTATAAAAATTGACCTATTGTTATAACAAATACAATTTAAAGGCACTGCACTGTCTAAGAGATGCTAGCATTAATTGAAGGCAGAACTGATTTTTGATTCCCACTCCTCTACATGGTGAAGGTGGTTTAATAACTACTCATTACTATAAAATATATCTATATGTTCTAGAAGATTTTAATGAATTGAACAAACATTAAATTAATTTGTCAGATGTATAAGTTTCATGGAAAAAGATAATTTCACATTTCAAAGCATAAAAATGACCTACCCAGTAAACAAGAAACCAACTTCTGGAATTAAACTCATTACAAGGATTGACTAGTGCATTAAAAACACATTTTTCTAGTTATAACAATAGAATTTTCAACTTTTCTGTCTGCTAATGAGCTTATGAATATATTTCTAAGACACAAACTGTTTGCCTAAAGCATCATCGCATAGATTGAAGTATATTAAACATTTCTGGATAGTAGGAAAATTTTATTACACTTGCCAATTTATAGCTCATGCTGTTGGTTATAGCCCAACCTATCTGATATTCTCACAGTATTTTTTCATAACCTCATAAAATCACATTTAATTTTTATTGCCTTAAGTAAAAAAAATTGTTAATTTATGTAAAATATATGCAAGGAGAAAAATAAATCCATCAAGGAATAAGTATTTACACCTTCTAAAATAAAACAATACTTGGCTTACAACCAAAATATTTTAGAGGTTTATTCTGACATTGAAGAACTTTAAGTCAAATTAATATTTTAAACCATGCTTCAGCTCAATATGCATAGCAATTTCTATTTTGTAAAATAATTATTACCTCATATCCATACTTTGTCTGAGTTTGATACACATTGTAAATTGTAAACTGTTCACATACAGGCAACTCATAAAGAGATATGTATTGCACACAACAGCATTCTTCTTAAACTGAGTTAAATACATCAACTAGTGCAGGACATGGAAATTTAAAGTTATAAAGCAGAAAGTCCATGTAATGTATACAGCCATCCAAGAGTCATAAACCAAAGTAAACTAAAAAAAGATTTGTAAAGTCAAAAAAGATGCAACAGTCTACAAATGTGTACAGCCCCAAGAATTCATATAAACTAAAAAGAAATGCAAAGAGAATTACCATTGTGTAAAACTAATATCATAATGGTGTATTAATGAAAGCAGCATGCATATGTATAAATCTTACTAAGAGCATCACATGTATATTTTTTGAGAAAGTGAAATTGTTTATATTATGCAACTATATATTTCATACACCTCTAATTTTTAATTATAGCAAATATTTTTTTCCATTTTATATATTAGATATTAGTGAAAAAATGAAGTATTTGCATGGAATTTTTTACAATGAAATAACAATGCATTTGAAAAAATGAAAATGTAAGCTTCTGCATGTAATGTATAGATTCCTTAAAAAAATTAAATGATGTGATTAATCATTAGCAATGCATGGAATTTTTTATGGAAAGGAAAAGTAATCATTTGCAAAAACATAATTTTAATTAAGTTAGCAATGTATTATTAAAAACATGATGTAAAAACCCAGCTAATATTAATCAGTAATTATGTCAGAGTTTCTGAAAAAAGATAAAAGTGGAACCAACACTGTTTATTATATACTTTTCTGATACTAACAAACAGTACCAATGCTACAATATGCACATTACCCTGATATAATTCAGTGCATGTATGCCTTTGTACAGAATACATTTGTATGTGATTTGCTAAAATTAGATGTGAGGTAAGCACATCCACAAATATGTGTCATTAGTTTCTGATACATTGCTGCACAAAGCATTAATGAACCCATAGGAAAGATACCTCACATTTAATGCACTGTTCTCTCAATAACTATATCTAAAAAGTCATTTTCATTTTTGACACAATTAAATTCTGTCTACATTATGAGCATTTTGTCACATTTAGGATACATTAAATATAATGTATTGAGTAACTCATAAACAGCAATTAACATTTAATTTCTCACATAATTATATTAACTATTACATTTTCAACATTAGGTTTGTATATTTAGTGCAGTATTCTCTCAATCTAATTTTTAAGTTGGCATTATTGTATTTTGGCAATCTGATAAATACAATCTCCTGACACAATTGAACTTTTACTTAAATTTGTTAATCTACATAGTCATTTTTGTTGTTTTGTAAATTCATTTTTGTTTACCTTTATTTACTCATTTTATATGCTATAAATATTTATTGATTGCATCAAATGTTTATTAAAATTTGTGTTGCACAGACATCATTGTTTTGCTTATATTTTATTACAATTATGGTCAGCAATTGATGTTTGTGGTTTTTATGAAGGGTGCTAAGCTATGCAACAACTCAGCCTGCCCATCCTTCAGCAGTTAGGTTAGGTGTATGGTTAAGATTTTTTACTATTAATCAATTGATTTTGCTTTGGCCATTTTATTGTTTACATCTAAATTGATTGAGTTTAGGAGGCAGTGAGCTTAGGTTTAATGCACTTAGGAAAGGCATGCACCTCACCAATGATCAATAGCAAATAGGGCTTTCTCTCCCTCTCTCTTATTAAGTAGGGCTCTGATCAATCTCTCTCTTACTAGGTGCTCTGTATCAGGTAATCTGAGTATGGCCAAACCCTTCCCTTTCTCAATCTCCTGACTGCTTTTAACTTATACTTTGAAAAAATGTAACTAAAGGGGGTAACCAATAGTCAATTATGAAGCAGGGCATCAAGAAATTCATAATGCAGTATGAAAAAGCAGAGGAGTAGGAACAAAGCAACAAAATCAAGTTGGGCTTAATGAAGAACTTTCTCAAGACTATAGCCAAGATGAATAGTGATGGTTTTTGGCATCTCTGTGAGAAACTTCCTTACATTAACTTTGCAAAATTTATAGAAGGTAAACTTACTACTGTTGAAGGATGAGCATAGACTCTTTTTAAAAATACAAGCTGATTTTATTGTTGGAAACATGATGCCAATTAATTGTGTGGATGTTGTTGAAGAATTGTTGACATTTACAATAACTTGAATGTATAAATACATTTCTTACACTCCCATTTGAATTGTCTTCTGGACAGTCTTTTTGCTGTATGAGATAAACAAGGTGAAAGGCTCTATCAGGATAGTAATGCATGGAAGAATGATACCAAGGGGTATAGAGCACCAATATGATGGGAGATTAGTGTTGAAACTTAATCAGAGATCAATCAGATGCTACTTGCATAAGAAAAAGTTATGCTAAGCATTTCATAAATACTACTTTTGTGATTTTATTCTAAAATTTTTGTTAGTAAAATTGAAATAGTAATATTTCATTTACTAGACATCAACTTGCTGTTTAAAGAATTTTTGAAGCCAGCACAAAAAATTGGTCTAGAAAAGTTATTTTGCCTCAAAGAAAAAGCTAAAATTTGTAGACTGGTGGTATGTGTACAAAATTTGTTTACTTTGTACACTTAATATGTGCAATATTTGTCCAGTCTAAAATTCACTGTTTGCACAGCCAAACAGAATAAGGGTTTTTAAGTATATTGAATATTAAGAAATTGAACTCAAATGGTCTTGCAAAACATGATCAGAAAACTCAGAAGAGCAATCATCAATACTAGAACTTAAACTCAATTGAAAATCAACTAAAAAATACCACAAAATTTCAGTTTCCTTATCAACTTTAAATAAATATTTTTTAGCTAACAAAACTTATAATTACTGTAAATATATTGTATGTTACTTTAAAATCTTGAAATTAGGAGAACTCAGAATTCTGCTCAAAATTACTTAAAGTCAAAATTGAAAAATAAAAACTGAAATCAGACTGAGCAACTTGAACTTGACTTGAAAACCCTAATTATAATATTGGATATTTTTTTGGTTTTATTTCAATTTCAAAACTTTTTTATTTGGTTCAATCACAAAAGTAATTTCATTTCAGATTTTTAGTTTCAAAATTTGGTTTAAGAAACAATGATTACCTAAAGAGATAGAGGTTAACAATTTGTGGAAGTTGATGTATTCTTTGTCATAATAGAAGTGTTAGAGTTCCATCAAAAGACAAAAATACCAAAATAAAATCAAGAAAAGCAACATATAAGTTATTTTTATGCAGGAAAGTATTTTCTAACATTATTGAAGAAATATTAATGAAATCTCTAGAAATCCTTAGAAGTATATATTCATAGTTCTATTATGCTGTTGTTGTGAAATGTCCAAATATGGGTTAAGTGGGAATCATTTTCTCATTCATTCCAAAGTTTTTTTGACTTAATGCCAATTTAAGTGTTAGTTCCATTTGTCAATTTTAAGTGATTACTTATAAAATTCAACTGTAGAATTATACCATAATATTTTAAAACTTGATTGTCATATCATTGTTTATCTCAGGTATAATTGAATTATTATCAGAGATATTTCATGCTCTTCTTCTTGTATTGCATATTATATGTTCAAATTCAGAAAAAATTTGAATGATAATGTCTTGGGCTGTCATAGAGCTTTGTGCTTTTTGTGGAGTTGGAGTTTCATTTAACATTATGTGGTGGTATGATCAATCCAGTTATTCACAGATTTACTTGGGGCAATCATTTATGGTCTCTTCAAGATCAATGCTGCTTTACTTTTCTCTCTGAATGTTTAGTGTATCTAATCTAAGAATTTTAATGACTTCACATTGGTTTCCTTCTGAATCTCAAAATTTGTAATTATTAATTATCAGTTCCATTGTTATGCCCAGCTATTTTTTTGTTTTAGACTGTTGTGTTCTATTGGAATGCATTTGAGGAACATATCATGACATAACAAATGTTTTCTCTGGAAAGTTGAAATACTTTTCTCAGGAAACTTACAGCAACAAGAGAAGCTTCTTATAGGCCAATTTGACTTTACCAGGGTAAGCAATGATTGAGTAAGTTTTTAGTAGTAAATAATGGTTCAGTATGAGCTGAGCTGTCAAGATTAAAGATATGCAATATTTTCTGATTTATATATTTCTTTGCATTCTCCTATAATATATTTACTAGAAACAACTCTGTGCAGTTACACAGCATATCCTAAGTGCTAGTTTTATCATCATAAATGTCTCTAATCTAGAATCACTCTGCAGATTCCTACTACTCTACTTATTGAGGACTTCAACACCTATCAGCACATTTGTTAATTTTAGCCCTGATCCTGCATATAATAATTAACAACTTAAGAATATTGAATGCTTAGCCTGTTAAGAATTTGTATCTATTAAATAACAGAAAGGAATTGTAGCTATAGAAGAGCCCCAATGTAAAATAAAAAATCATTTGTTTTATATGCATATTTATGCAACATCTTAACAAATTGTCTGTGCTAACTCAACTCATAAAATGTATTTAGAAAAAGCAATTCTCATAATATTTATATTACCTAGTGATAGGGTGAGAAATTAATGTAAACAATAGAAACTAACAACATTATTACCTAGCCACTTTATAATTACTTGAAACTTCATAGCATGATGAAACATTGATATAATTGAATAAGCTTATGATTGTTAATATTATGCACATTACTTTAGGCAGTGTAGTAATTCATTAAATTTCTATATATAATTATATAATTATTTTTTTATTAAATTTACTGAATTTATTTGCTCAGTGGTACTTAACTTTACAAACATATATTGTTTTGTTATTCATACTGTATGTCAATTTCTGTTGCCTATTCAAGAAATAATTGAATACAAGATAAATTTTCATCTTAACTGATTATGAATTGCATCAATGCTTCATAATTTGACACTAAGCAATGTAACTATACCTTAATTATTATATAATCAAGAGATTTGATTTAAAAGAGTGTGTCCTATATTTCAAGTAATGGGACATTTGTGGAGTAATGACATTTCTAATTTCTAATGGTTAGAGAAATTTCTCTCCCTAAGTCAGTCACTAAAGTTTTTCAGAAGCAACTTATGCAAATTCTTGATACACAGTTATTTGAGTTAGCTTTCAATGTAGTTTCTCAAATAGAATGAGCAAAAAATAATCATTCACTCAAAACTTAGTGTTAACATGCATTAAAATACTGATTACCAATATGAGTGTCATGTATAGGTTCCACTACTTTGTTGAAGCTCTAGTATAATTTTCTGTTGTGTTGCTGAAGGAAGCATGGCCTTTTATATTTTCCACTACATCTTCAGAAAATTGCTCATTATATATTTTCAAAATTACATAGTGCCTTACCATGTATCACTTAGTAACCTTAGTGAAGATTGAGTTTGAGTATTTTCTAATTCCCAATTCTGAATAGTTATAGTTAAAAAACTCTGATTTTCAAGTGAATTTTAAATTTAGTTCACACTTAGTATTAATAATGATTTCTTTTCTGAGCCTTAACATTCCAAGTACTTGATAGCACTGGCATAGAAATTTATTTTTAAAATATAAAATGTAATTAAATATTATTTCTAATTCTAATGTTTATGAAGCTATTCTTTTTGCTATCATTGACATTATAATAATTTGCATGTGCAAAACTTAATTAAAAAACTTGAATTGGAACTTATATGAAAATGCACTTAAAATTTCAGTTTCTTTATCAATTGAAAAAACTTGGATTTGGGATAAAATATTAAAAAATTTGATCAAGTTTAGAATTTTCTTTTAAAGTAACTTGTGAAACATAATTACTTAAATTTGAAAAAAGTAACTCAAGCTCAATTTGAAAACATTAAAATTGAAACAATTGCTTAATATTAGATTGTCTTTGTATTTAATTTACTTAATTGACTAATATAATGAAGATAAAAAATAACTTAAAAGTGTAGTGATCTGAATTTATATAAAAAATATAAGTTTTACTTAAATGCTTCTTTTCAGTAATCATTGTATGGAATTCACCCTGCAGTGCAAACTTCACCATGTTACTAGAATGACAAAAATATACAGTAAATGACTGGAGTGCTGGGATATTGTGCTGTCCATATTAATAAGTAATACAATTTAAAATCAATGGGGGATTTTTATGAAATTTTGAAATGTTTTAAAATATGTAATTTTTATATAATCACTAGTGAAATTAGCAAAAAAATGTTTGCCAGTTTTTAATATTTCCTAGATTTTACAATATTACACATTTTTTTTAATCCCATTACAATTTTCAATTTTATTACACCATTTCTGACCTCTTAAATACTGAAAACTATAATAGTGTTATGTATGTATTGTATTGTTTATATCATTAGACTTTTTACATTTAGAGTTGGCATATTTTTTTGAAGAAAATTTTAAGGTACAAGTTTTTATATTTATATTTTTCAATATTGAAACTTGCTTAAAATAATGGATTTTTCTGAGGTATTGCTAACTCATTTCAGGCTGAAAATGTTGATTCTTTTTTATTTTATTTATTAGTATAGTACACAGATTATATTTTTTCAATGATCAACAAGCATATTATAACAATTATTAACTTTTTAGAGTAATATGAGATATAAGTGCTGTTTTGTTCCAACATGTCATGTAACAAGTAAAAATAATCCTAATGTTTGGTTTTTGAGTATTCCAATGATCAGAAATTTGTGAATTTCTTGGTTTAATGATGTGAATAAAAAGATGCCAAAATCTACCAAAATACCCTATGTTTGTTTGTGAAAAACTTTTCAATTTAAAAAATGATATTTTAAATTATTATCAAGTTTTATTCAAAAATCCAAAAAAATATTTAAGCTTAGCATGCTCCTACAATTGTTTGTCTGCCATCAAGCACCATGAACATCAAAACAATCACCTGTGCACTCACCTATTCAACAATAGAAAGAATTATCACCCTATTCAAGAGAAACTGAATTTTCTCTTTCATTTGATAAAGAATGTCAGACATGTGAATTAGAACATTACCAAAAATCTGCCCAAACAATAGTACATTTCATATGCAGTTGTGTATTTCTCACTAAGTGAATATTTTAGAATCCACAGACAACTTTCATCAAACATATTATTTTTATGAAAGTCCTGATATTATTGTGTTTTCCTATCTTATGTCTGAATATTCCCCAACTACTTTGGCTGCCCAATACTGAAATTGCAGATATTTTTAATGTGTTGGAATCTACCATCAGTTGCATTATATCTGTTTATTTATCTAAGTTATCTGCTTCATTGAAAAAATTCATTTATTTCTAAAGTTATGAAATTGTTCAATCCCATATCCATTCAAATTTCCAATCCAATTTTTCAGAAATCAATTCTATCATTGATTGTTTTGAAATCCTTGTTCAGAAACTTTCTGACACCACTGCACAATACTTAATTTGGTTATAATATAAAAATAGAAATACAATTAAGCATCCTGATGGCTACATAAATTTCATATCCTATGTTTATGGTGGAAAATTTCAGGCTGCTGTTTGCCTCCAAAGTCACAAATTTTGGCAGTTCAACATTTCAAGTCACTAGTATCATTGCTGTAATTGAAAGGTTGCATGGTTTAGATATCCCCTTCTGTTTCAAGCAAAAACATACTATCTAAAACATATTCATTATTTAATTAACTATTAGCTGCATGTTGAATCAATGTAGAAAGAATAATTAGAAGAGTTCAGGAATTCAATTCACTTCATTCACATGCAAAGTTTCCTATTAAATCAATTTCAAATATGTATCATTTTTACATATTTGCCTGTGCTCTTTGCAATTTACAACCTAGAATTTAAGATGTCTCTCCCATCTCTTGAGCAGATTGAGGTCTGCTCTCTGCAAGATATATTTCCTCCCAAACCCCATTAATGGTAACTAACTTTTTATTTGTCTCAGCATACATGATTTTATAAATTATTATTATTTCTTGCTATAATATTAAATATGTTTAGAACATTGCTGATCAGGGTTAGTAAGCAATGCCTTTTCTAGTTTACAGCTTCTCTATTGTTATTGAGCCATAGTGAAATGGTATGCTGAGAACTTAGTTGACTAAGAAATATTTGCTTGAATCTAGTTGGCTCAATTATTTAGATTTATAACAAATCTTGCAATTAAATGTGAACTTTAGGTTATTTATTTCATATTGTTAAAATGATGTGCAAATTATAAAGGACTTGGCAGAAGTTCAACCTGCAAAAATACCATACTGAATTGTACAGTTCTATAAAACACAAATACTCAACCATTATATATATAGCAATATATTAAATATATGTTTTTTTCAAAAAATCAATTGATCTAGTAATTATTGGGTATATGAAATCTCCATTAAATTCAACCTTAATGGTAGTCAATTAAAAATCAGTGGCATTCTTGGAATGCCAACACAAAATATGCCAGCATTCTTTTCAGCCATCAGCATCTGTAACAGGATTTGGGCATAGTACTTGGGGTTTACTTAAATTTATCATCTAATAGGAGATCAATCTATTACTTCACTTCAATTACATAATCATGTGAAACCCCATCAGGAGTGGCTGCCAAACTCATGTATATTTATGCAAATATAAACATAATTTGTTAATCTAAAATAATGCATATTAAGTTGCATATATATTTCAT
>CABFPE010000016.1:1947048-1966596 GCA_900660155.1 Hofstenia miamia | reverse complement strand
CGAGTTCTTATGATCAAGTTTTGCGAGCTTTTTCGAGTTTGAATTCTTAACATTCCGAGTACTCGAAAACCCTGATAGTTATATTAAATATGCTGTAAATTTCAATTTAATTAATTAATACAGTAATATGGATTTTCAAAATTGTAATATTAACTACAATTTTCATTTCATTATATTACCAACTAAGGTTTATTAAGGTTTGCTTTACTATTTAGTCGATAAAATAATCAAATTTTTGTTTAGTGTTATTGCTAGATTCTGAATAAGATTAAAGCTCGTAACGAATGCTGTCGAAGCCATCACCCCATATATAGCCAAATTTAATTTTTTGACAATTTATATCATTTTAATATATAATCGCTTATAGTGTATGACAATTTTAATTGTAATAGTGTTTTTCGGTGAGATTTGTTTTCGCTGAAATTTACTGAAGTCCTTCCCATTAATGAAGAAATTTACTAAAAATCAAAGCTTAATTTAAAGTTTATAGATTTGCTTAATTATATGATTATATTTTGTTATTTTTTAGTTAAAGATAATTATTATTAAATGACTTCGTGGTTTTATTTGCTATATTCCTAAAATATATACCGCATGCTATCGCGTGTTACCGCTTGCTACAAATGTGCTGAATTATGACAAGGTATCGGTCTATATCGATTACATTTTAAACTTTTTGAGTATTTTATTGTGTTCCTATCGTTTTTGACCCTAAATTATTGTTTATTTAGTCCGCGTGTTACGCGTGCTCCGCGTGTCGCTATTCTACAAGTTCGCCAAAAGTTAAAAGAAAAGAACAGTATTGGAAATGAGACAAACAGAAAGAATCTATCAGTTGTTTATGATAATTGCTTGGTATTACATTGCGTAAGTGATAACGATATCTAATGCCTGCAGTTATTTTTTGAATCTTATTCAGTAGAAATTTTTCAAATTTTAATTCATTATCTATCTCCACTCCTAAATAGCTGACTGAATCACTTTGCTTTATTGGCTCATTATTTATCTTTAGTTCTATATCACTTATTAGATTTTTTTGTGCCTTCGGTGAAAAAATTATAAATTGAGTTTTGTCAATATTTAGTTTTAGTTGATTATTTGTAAAATAATTGTTTAATTTTTCTACATCTGTTTGGAGGGTTTTTGTAGCATCAAAAGCATTTTTTGCTGTACTTATTAGGCATGCGTCGTCGGCATATTGGTAAATGTCGCTGTTTTTAACATGTTTTATTATATCATTTACAAAAAATGCAAATAAAATAAGGCCAAGTACAGTGCCTTGGGGTACCCCTTGGTCAGTAGTAATATAACTTGAATTTTCACTGTTTAATATTACGGCCTGCTGTCTATTTTTTAAGAAGTTCATGATTTATAATCTTGTCTTGCAAAATATCAAAATTCATTTAATTGAATGCCTTACTTAACTCTAATAATGCTACACAACTGCAGTTATTATGAGATATATTAGAGTAATAGATAGAATTGCGTCTTGGGTGCTATGGCCATTGCGAAATCCAAATTGTTTATGTGATAGGATGTTTTCAGATTTTAGGAATGCGTTTATTTGAACATACCAAAGTTTTTCAAAGAGTTTGCTAAAAGGATGTGTAATACAAATGGGTCTATAATTTTTTGCGTTTAGGTTGTCACCTTTTTTAAATATAGGAGTTATATCTGATTTTTTTAGTAAGTCTGGAAATTCACCATCAATAATACATTGATTAAATGCGATTAACAATTGTTCTCCAAAAATAGGAAAAAAACGTTTAATAATAAAAAATGGGAGGTTATAAGAAGCGGTTGATTTGTTGGTATCAAGTTTCTTAACAATGTTTTTCAATTCATTGATTGTAGCAAGTGTAAAGGAAAATTGTTTTGATTTTTTGACATTATCAGAATTTTGTTTTTTCTTATAAGGTGGAAAGTCGAAATTTCCAAGTTCTTTGAATGTTGAATATAAATGATTTAGTATTTGAGTTTTGTCTGTTACGGCCATATTATTGATGTTTAATTCATTTATTTCAGATGAAAGACCTTTAGATTTTCTAATAAATTTATGGACATATCGCCATTTTTCTCGAGTAGAGTTTAATTGATTAAAGAATTTTTGCCGAGCTTTAGATAAATTTTTTGTTCTTAATTGCTCAATTACTTCCTTTGATTTTTCGTAATTGGTCCAATTAGTCTTTGTCGGCTCGGACTTCGCAAGATCAAATAATTCTCGCTTAATCGATACTAGTTCACGGACTTGGTTATCGTCGGTGTTTGACAAAGGAAATTTAATTGCTTTGATCTTAACCCTTTTGCAATGTATTTAATCATTTTAGGTCCAGAATTTAACGTGTAAATATAGTTAAATGGGGTGTTTCTTAGGGCCTTTTCCATTTTTTCATCAGAGTAAGATAAATATTCCCTTGCATATATGAATTTAAATTGCTTGTTTTTAATAGTTTTGTTAATAATATATGTACACAGTGTTTGATCACTAAATGATTCAAACATTAAGGATTTGAAGGAATCATCAGAATTAGTAAAAAAGTAATCAATTAAATTGTTCATTCGGGTTGGACAAACTGTATTAACACAACGAAGATTACAAGTGGCAGACATTTCATTTATAGAATTTCGTTCATATGAATTAAAGTAATTAATATTAAAGTCACCGAATATATTTAGAGAGTTATAATTATTACATAGTTCAGATATTTCATTGACTTTATAATTTAGATATTCAACTAGATAATTTTTATTTNATTTGGAGACTGTTGTAATTTCTAAGAAGTAGATGAAACGTGGCGAGAATTTAAGACGAATCTGTTCGACTAGATGATTGATATTTGATTTGAATGTTCGAACATCAGTGGAGTGTATTGCATCGATTAGACCAGTGCTTAGAATGACAGAATTGACGTGAACTTTTGGATATTGCGAGATCTTTTCAGCAAGACGTCTAGAATTGTGACCAGGATAAGAATGGATGGACTTGGTTTGGTTAGGTAGAAGATTATGTTAGCGGACATTTCGAAGGATGCTGCTTTCAATGATTAATGAGGTTGTACCAGGTTTGATAGATTTTACTTGACTTCGTGGTTTGTCAGATTTTCTTCTTGGAGATTGGGGTGGATTTTTGAAGGAAATATAGCGATGTTCTGAGGGAGAATCGAATGTTTGTGTTGAACAGGAGGCATGAATAAGGTAATTATTTGTAAATTTAAATGGCGAATTCAACAATAAAACAATATATTTAAGTAATCAGATGTATGTCTGACTAATCTATTGGAATATAGCATAGAGAAATGTAAAATGAGTCAGACTGTGCGGAGGAATCGGTCATGAAAAAGCTTCAAAAACTTTTTTGAAGAGTATATCAGTTCCAGGGTGGCTGCTTCTCAATCTTGTGACTGCATACTCTTCTCTCATTTTGATAATATCAGCGAGAGGGTGAGTGGTCTTTGAACTTATTTTGGTAAAGAGCTTCTCATCAGCCGCCTTAGCCAGAGTTTTTTGTGGGTTGATAGTCATCAATGATACCGCTCTTATTAAATTTCTTGTGAATTATATCCAAGTAGTCAATTGTCGAGAATCCTCCCCAAACTGAATTGCAANGACGCGTGATAGGACTTCGTTAAATTCATCAATGACGTGATTTTGTTGTAAGAGTGAATATTTGGAGACTGGTGTAATTTCTAAGAAGTAGATGAAACGTGGCGAGAATTTAAGACGAATCTGTTCAACTAGATGATTGATATTTGATTTGAATGTTCGAACATCAGTGGAGTGTATTGCATCGATTAGACCAGTGCTTAGAATGACAGAATTGACGTGAACTTTTGGATATTGCGAGATCTTTTCAGCAAGACGTCTAGAATTGTGACCAGGATAAGAATGGATGGACTTGGTTTGGTTAGGTAGAAGATTATGTTAGCGGACATTTCGAAGGATGCTGCTTTCAATGATTAATGAGGTTGTACCAGGTTTGATAGATTTTACTTGACTTCGTGGTTTGTCAGATTTTCTTCTTGGAGATTGGGGTGGATTTTTGAAGGAAATATAGCGATGTTCTGAGGGAGAATCGAATGTTTGTGTTGAACAGGAGGCATGAATAAGGTAATTATTTGTAAATTTAAATGGCGAATTCAACAATAAAACAATATATTTAAGTAATCAGATGTATGTCTGACTAATCTATTGGAATATAGCATAGAGAAATGTAAAATGAGTCAGACTGTGCGGAGGAATCGGTCATGAAAAAGCTTCAAAAACTTTTTTGAAGAGTATATCAGTTCCAGGGTGGCTGCTTCTCAATCTTGTGACTGCATACTCTTCTCTCATTTTGATAATATCAGCGAGAGGGTGAGTGGTCTTTGAACTTATTTTGGTAAAGAGCTTCTCATCAGCCGCCTTAGCCAGAGTTTTTTGTGGGTTGATAGTCATCAATGATACCGCTCTTATTAAATTTCTTGTGAATTATATCCAAGTAGTCAATTGTCGAGAATCCTCCCCAAACTGAATTGCAATAATTTAGCTGAGTCAGGAAAAGACTTTTATAAAGTTTGTTAGCGTCTTGTCTTGTAATGGAAAGTTCTGATCAATTTCTTAGATAGCCTATCAACATGATCATTGAAATACAATTTGTTGTCAATGGTTACACCCAATAATATGATCATATTTACTCTCGATATTTTGAATGCTATTAAGATGAACGTCTAAACGTTGAAAATGAATGATGAGCTACTGCGATTTAGATTCAATAGGATGAAATTGTTTAATGCACACCACTGTGTTATCTCACACGGATGGCACATTCAGAGTTTTCTAGGTCATTTTCCCCTGCAATACAGCTAGTAATATCATCGGCAAATTTAAACAGGATACCTGTACCGTCAGAGAGTTGAAGCGCATCGTAAACAATGTTGAACAATATTGGGCCCAATATAATACCCCGAGGCACACCGAGATTTGTCGAAGCAGATGCGGAACTTTTACCCTCTAGGCTCAGGAATTGGTTTCTTTTTAGAGAAAGCTATTGATTAACAAAGAATTGAACCTTGTAAGACACCACATAAAATTTTTTTAGCTGTAAATCAGTTGAATCTATTGGAACACATTTAAACCGATTAATTAGAGTGTTTTCAAATAATAATAAAAAACTATTATCCACAAAATCAAAACAATACAAATGAATAAAAATCAAACGAGGATAGTTACAGAAGATGAAGTAGAAGCAGATGGCTGAGTGAGCAAAGCGAAAGAACTGATCCCGAAGAGGAAAGTTTGTTCTTATTTTATCGAGTAACTTCTGCACCGCGTTCAAAGTTTTTACTATTTGATCGCTTTGGAGTATATGTAGATTGAACAATAGTTTGATTTATTTTATAGCCTATTCTGCAAATCTTTATTTTGAGTAATAGGTTTATTAAATAGTCAAAATACACATTGCATTTATTGAATTATTTGTACATTAGGTGTGACTGGGTAATTGAAATGCTATTTTTTGTATTTTCTGACAATAAAGAGATTTTCCTTTAATGAAGATGATATTCGTTGTTAAAAATATTCTTTCTGTTTCGTTATTAGATTGACTGATTTTTTATTTGCTAATGTTTATTCTGGATATTAAGGTAAGAGAGCATCCGCTTGTTTGTTTTCTAAAATTCTATCTTGTTTCTCCTAACAATAATAGTATATATCGGTTATAATATTTTTCTGAAAATACTATTTATATTCTGTATTTGCGTATAAATCTGCTAATATTGTAGACAATAATAATCATAATTTAAATTGGGTGCTATTTGTTGTTCTATAATTTTTTGATAGTAAAATATAAAATACATGCACATGTAAAATCTAAACAAAATGTGTAATAATTTAACCAATGCACATATAGACGGTTAAATTAATTTTTTTCACACTAATATTAAAAGTCACTAAGTCTCATTAAGAAAGCTTCACAAGTATTTGAGTGCCAATTATATGTGCAATATGTGATCGAGAGTACTCCCCAGGTCGAATAAGGTTAAGCAATATTCAAAAGTCTTAAAAATTGAAGTTGTTCGCTATGCTTAGGCAATGGAAATTTTGAAAACTAGTCTAATAAACGATTTTGTTATGGTTAAATCAAATTAATCTTAGGTTATTACTAGACATACTGCATTCGTTTGATTCGAAGGTTTCTTTTATTCCTGAAAGTTAAACACTTAAACCCATTTCAATTAGTACATCTTGATTATGACTAATGCAGATAAACACTTCATATTGGTTATCATTGTCAACAGTATTTTGTGTTTCTTATAATCATTGCTAAATTTTCGTTTTAGAAATGATCCACATTTGTCAGTTACAAACTTAACAATTTAGAAATTTTCAATGACAATTTTGCTTAATGTTGATAGTTACTTGTATGGATTTGCAGTTTTTCTTATGTGCAAATTTATTAATAATAGTTTCTTAAATTTCAGAAATGGCGTCTGGGAGTTCACTTGCTCGTCATCAGTGGGAAACTGAAAATGCTATAAGTACTGTAAATACTATCGACGATATATTTAAGTACGATGCAGA
This sequence comes from Hofstenia miamia, assembly GCA_900660155.1. Lineage (NCBI taxonomy): Eukaryota > Metazoa > Xenacoelomorpha > Acoela > Hofsteniidae > Hofstenia > Hofstenia miamia. The sequence goes on along the minus strand of CABFPE010000016.1, from coordinate 1,960,038 downwards.
ACAACAGCGTGAAATTCTAACCACAAAACCTTGGTCATCTAGACCTAATTATTTTGCATATTGCCGCATTTCTGCCCTGGCTTTACTTAAAATGTTAACACATGCTAGATCCGGTGGTTCATTAGAAGTGATGGGACTACTTTTAGGAAAGGTAAATTGATATCTATTAACTGCTGTCAAATGCTTTTTTACATAGGTCGATGGCGAAACTATGATTGTTATGGATTGTTTTGCTTTGCCCGTTGAGGGCACTGAAACCCGAGTTAATGCACATACAGCTGCTTATGAATATATGACGAACTATGTAGAGCAAGCTAAACGAATTGGGCGTTTAGAAAATGTATTAGGTTGGTATCACTCTCACCCTGGGTATGGTTGTTGGTTATCTGGGATTGATGTCAGCACGCAAATGTCAAATCAGCAATTTCAAGTAAATACATATTTTGTTCTCTCAATATTTGTATTTTAAATCTTTTTTATGTAGTAGATATATTTTCCATGATTATATTTTTTAGGATCCATTTGTTGCCATTGTCATTGATCCGGTGCGTACAATGTCTTCTGGGGCTGTTACACTTGGAGCTTTCAGAACATATCCCAAAGGATATCAACCTCCTGATGAACCACCTTCTGAATATCAGACGATACCCCTTAATAAAATTGCTGATTATGGGGTTCATTGTAAAAGTTATTACAGTTTGGATGTGTCATATTTCAAGTCTTCTCTAGACAAACGTCTTTTGGATTTGCTTTGGAACCGGTATTGGTTAGATACTCTGAGTTCATCTCCCCTAATAACTAATTCTCAATACACTACAGGTATCTATTTGAAATACCTAATGATGTAATCTGTTCTATTAAAGTATGTCTTCGCATTATATAGAAAATTGTAAGTTTTGTTTTAGGACAAATTGCTGATATCAGTGATAAGTTAGAACACTCTGAAAATCAATTTGGCCGTAGTTTTGGAAATGGTCAAGATAGCTCCCAAGAAAAACTTTCTAAAATCACAGCTGATTGTTGCAACATTACAAGCGAATGTCTACAAGGTTTAATGGGACAATTAATCAAAGAAAAACTATTTAACTCAGTCATTTAAATGTAAATAAAACCAAAACACCCAATAAGATATTAATATTATAGTTTTCTACATTTAGTGTTATCAAAATAGATGATTTTTCATTTTCAGTTTTAATTATTGTGAGTTTAATCCACTTTTGAGGACAAAGGTTAATAAATATTTATGAATTTTTATTTATGTCTAATAACTGGTAGAAAAATGATGCAAATTTGTATAAGTTCTAGTATCCCTTCTTTTAATTTTTTTGGGTAAAGACTGTATTATTATTAATCAAAGTTAGAATCGCAAAAATTGAAAATTCAAATTTAAAAAGCCTGTCTGTCTGATTAAGTACATGTTTGTAAAAACGCTTTCCAAAATAAGGCTAAAATATATGTATACCCTAAGATGTGATTTTTTATTGCTTTGGCACATCTGTAGATCAGAAAGAGCATTGCTATTCTAATGTTATCTACAAAATTTTTGCGTTTTTTGTTCGATTTTTCAAAAACCTGGTATCTGATTTTGTTATTAATTTTGTGTAATTTTAAATTTACTGCATTATTTCATGATATTACGTCCAGCTATAACGTTGGTTGATCGTAGCGATTATTTTTAGCATGGAAATAAGTTAATACCTTGTTAGTATGTTATCATCTAGGAATGCATTTGCATTCCACCGTACGTTTTCAACTATATATGCAGATCTTGCATCACGGCGACTTCTCGGTGGTACATTCCCGAATCCACTTCCGCCTGCCATTAAAGATTTGAAGGTTGGTGTGTATTGTGGCTTTGATCCTACCGCAGCTTCATTGCATATAGGCAATCTTCTTTGCATTAATACTTTGCTACGGTTTCATCAATTCGGCTTTCATTGCTACGCACTTGTAGGTAAGTTACTAATTTAGCTTTTTGCTGTTACATTTAACATACACAGCGTAAGTTGACTGATTTTATTTAAAACGCCGGCAAACAGTGAACCTTCATTTTTAGTGAGTTTTTGCTACTAGAAGAATGAATTGTTGTGTATAGCTGGCTTTTACATGGTAGATCAATTTCATGACATTTAGTTTATAAATTATAAAGCTTGTTTTAGTATTGATATTTTTCAGAATAGTATTTAATTTTTCCCAAACTAATCCGTGTTTTGCTTACTTTTCAATTAAAATAGAGTTTTGGGTTTAAATATAAGAATTTAAATATACTTGAACATTGGCTTGTCCATACAAACAGGAGGTTTTATATTTTGCACTTGCATTTTTTGTACAATTTTCTTGCTAATGTTCTCTCCCCCTTGTAGTTTTTATTAAGGGTAGCACTTCCTTCATTATTTATGATGTTAATTGATGTTTATATCTAGACGATTTTTCGATTAAGAATTGTCGGCAAGTAATGAAATTTTTCAGTTGTTGCTCATATTTTTTGTTAGTTAGTGGCCTTAAATATCAAGTATCTAATTGCTTTTTCTTTGGTCGTCTATTTGTAATAGGTTGGAAGGTGTTGATTTTAAGTTTCTTATATATGATCATAGTTATATATTTATAAATGATATCATCCAACATAACCACTTGTTTTAAATTAGGTGAAGCGACTGGAGCCGTCGGGGATCCCAGTGGTCGATCATCCACAAGAAATCCCATATCTTCAGATGATCTTCATCATAACGCATTGTGCATTTCCAAATCTATAGATTCAATTTTTCAAAATTATTGTCAACATTTCAAATGTGTAAATGAAAGGTATCTTATTTTTTATAATGTATATTTTTGGTATAATTATATTATTATAATTAGAATCCATATAATACATTAGTGACTGTTCCATATAACGAGATCGATTTCTAGATTTACTGTTCTCAATAATTCTTCTTGGTGGAACGACCTTCATGTTTTGGATTTTGTTTCAACTGTAGGTCGGCCTTTAAGAATGGGACAGCTACTGTCACGTACCAGTGTAAAGACCCGCTTAGCTTCTCCTGAAGGGATGAATTTCTCCGAATTTTTGTATCAATCTTTTCAAGCTTTTGATTTTCTTCATTTGTTCAAACAACACAATGTCAAAATTCAGCTTGGAGGAAGTGATCAGATGGGGAACATTGTCACTGGGTATAATTTTTGTGATGTGCTGTTCACGTTATTGTATTCTTGATGTTTTGTATAATTAAGTGGCCCTGTTTCATAGGGTTATAATTATATAAGATGTCTCACTAGAGTCGTTGATAATGCATTTATAACTATTGCCACTTTCCTTTAGTTATGAGCTCATTAAAAAGGTCACAGGTGACGAGACTTTTGGTATTACTCTTCCACTTTTAACAACTTCCGATGGGCATAAATTGGGGAAGTCACATGGGAATTCTCTCTGGTTAGACTCTAACCTGACATCGCCTTACGAATTTTATCAGCATTTTATGAGACTTACTGACATCAACGCAACTGAATACATCAAATATTTCTCTTTAATGCATCCAGATGAACTCAGCTTACTTATAGAACGCCATCTTGAGGTTATTTAAATTTCAGATTTATTTTAAAATTTCCAAAATTCTATAAATCTGTGTTAACAATATTCAGTCTTTTTTATATAAATACTTCGAATGTTGTGATGATGTGTGCAATGAGACGTTCTTCAAGAGAAGTTACACCAGAAAAATTATTCATATTTTAACTACGAAAGGGTACAAAATTTTCCAGCCTATATCGTCAGATTTTCGAGTTATTGCATTTTGTATTTTCACATTGGTGAATTACTTAATTATTAGGTTATCTGAAAATGGATGAATACGTATTTAGTATGTTTTTAGCGTCGATAAAGAAGAAATTGCATTCATTTCAATTGAAAAGTAAATTTCAGCAATGAAACATTCTGACACTTCCTAACTAACAACCCGACTCACCCTCTAATCAATAGGTTTCAAGTCAAACTTGAATTTTTAAAATTTGTGAAGCAATATTTAAATGGTTTTAAACTTCAAACAATGTTCAATATCCAAGTATGTTAAAATTTGAATTTGAATTATTACTTACTGTTGCATACTATCAATTATTTTGATTATTGACTTGTAAGTCATTCACATTTTGTTAATTGTTTTAAAAGACATTTATTTAGTAAACCATTTTAGTAAGGTGCATTTTTTACTTTAAACTTTTTTATTTCTCTTGTTATACAATATTTTTAATACAAATATTAAGGACTACGAAATATGTATTTAGCCGCTGTTTTTTTTCAGATTGTCCGCATACTCAGTTAGTTAAGAATATCTAAAACTAAGAATTACAAAAATCAACATTTGTGACCATTAAAATGTAAATATTGACTACTTATACAGTTTGATTAAATTCTATAAAAAATATTTAAATAATTTCTTTCTGATTTCTAAAATTTGGCATGTATTTTCAATATTGTTGTAAATTTGGCTCTTTGCTAAAGATTTCTGTTTTTTTTAGATTAAAATTTAAATTAAAAATTTTTACCAGAATATTTATTTTAATTTAATTTAATTGAAATATGGAAGCACTTATTTCGTAACCCTAAATTGTTCTATATTTACATATTTAAGTTCACAATTGTATATTTTTTGCAAAATTTTGAACAATAACTAATTTAAATTGTTGAGTTTTTGCACAATATAGTGTAAGCCTACAAAATAACATACTAATTAAAATGTGTGCCTCGGGCGGGGCTAAAACAATTCTTAAGAAACTCTTTTTTATATATGTATATCATGCAAACTTTTAGTAATTTCTAAGAAAATTATAACTAACCGATACAGGTATAAACGTTCACTTTCTACAAGATATCCTGTGACTTTCCAACAATTTCAAGCGATCATGGTTTTATTCAGTTGACAAAATTCTTCTATTTTCTGCTTTATTATTCCTTCAACATCATTGTTAAGAAGTGATTTTTGAGTGTACTTACTAATTTTTCATCCTTAAAAGCAACATCAAAATGATATCTACTTTAACAATTGTGTAATGATAGATTCTGTAAATATGGTGTGTAATTGAGAATAATATTGAACAATTACTAACAAATATTTTTTTGAATTCCTTCGCATGCATGACAATGACACCATGAAGTTCCCTGAAACCTTTGGAAGCATTTCGCTATAATAAACACTTGCAAAAACTGGCTGAGGAGGGACACCAATTCGTGAACCATGTCTCCTTGTAGCATTCTTGATTGTTGCTGCTTTCATACTGGGTATAAATTATCAACTGCTGTGAACTGAGGTTTGATTTTGCAGCACAATTATATAACAGATGGGCAATACATGTTTCATAAGAAAATTCAGATAAATTTTTTTGAGGACCTTCCGGCCAATTTAATGTACGAAGCTTCTCAAAGAGTAAAAACTGCACATGGAGCGTTTCAAAATTTATGTGTAACATTTGCAGCCAAGGCATCTAAACCTTGGTTAGGAGGAGTATTACATTTGAGGCTTTTGATCAGATATATTTTTTCAAATATTCTTCATATAACAAATATTCAGTGAATGCTTTGTTTTAACTTTTGTTTCGTTCCACTGCAAAAATACTCTGCTTCAATGGTAGGATATCACGTACTACAATACTACAATTTATTTTCATTCTTAGTTATTTTGCATAGGAAATATTGTCAATGCCTGTATCAAGAATGATTTGATGTCCACATATCATTTTTGATGTTTTGCAGTTGGCTAACGGTTTTCGGTGTGCATTAAAGCTCACGTGGCTTCATTTGTATAAAACAATATAAATCTTTACTTCAGTATGTTCATTTGGCAATAACCGAACTTTTGAACTCTATTATGTTAGGGCGTATTAAATGATCAGTCAGAGAATTTATATTACGTAAAGCGCGCACATGGAGTTTGTTAATATACTGGTAGTTGCATTCGCTATGAAATAATGTGCAATTTTAGTTGTATTAATTTTTGTAAGATGGTGACTCCCTAATAAAATAAACAATGACAATTGAATTCTAAGTCATACATTTGTTATTTGTTTATTAAGGTTTTGGGTAATTTTTATATCAATGTAATATTTACATTGCTAAAGTAATATTGGATTAAATGTCAAAAGAACAAATATAATCAATGTTAAGATTGAAAAGATGTCTTTAGAATCCTTCAAAGCGAAGTCTTCAAGCTACATTGGGCTCTGAGCTTACAATGCTTGTGCACGGACCATCTGGACTTCAGAGGGCTTTACGTTGCACTCAAGCTTTGTTAGACTCAGATTTTCTTCACTTAGAAGATGATGTCCTAAAAGACTTAATAAAAAGCGTTGAATCTTCCAATTTGGTTTCTAGAGAAAAAATCACGATGCTAGAGTTAGTTAAGGAAGGCAGAGTGATTGAACATGAACCCTCAGCAGTAGCTGCGATTAAACAAGGGGCCATTTCTATCAATGGGGTGAGATATTTTGATCCCAATGAATTTCTCACCGACATTATTATTACACACAAAAGACTTAGTTTTATTCGCTTCGGCAAGAAGAAATTTTTTATTATTCAATGGTTGTAATTGTCAATAAATATACCCTTATATTTGTTATCGAGCATTTACTGCAATTTCATTGTGCTTATTTATTCCGTTAGCAAATTTTTATCAACCGAAAAGGATCGCCTTTCCTAATGTTGTCAATGTTGAGAAAAATTCGTATTTTTAATAATTTTCATATATTCTGTCAAAACGTGTTTTACAGTCTAGTTGTTTTTTATATTTTATATATGACGTAAGCAAATAAGTCCATTCAATATATATGATTCCAAAGTACTTCCTAAGCTATTGACAAGCTCTCCAGTGTTAAATTCTTTGCCATTTTCATTAAGTTGATTGACAAATATTCACTTAATTCCTTACAATGATTGATGAATATCTTTGATGAGTAGTATACAATTCTTTTTTAAGGATCGAGTATCTTTATCCATTTGATTCCATGGGTTATTGCAATATTCCAAAATGTGTTTTTATATTGATATGTACCGCCTCAACGATTTAATTTTTGAATTTATACATTGTTAGGACTTCTTTGGCTTTGCTCTATTTCTTTGGTTCTTTTGCTTAATTGCCTACCACAGTAGTCTTTAGCTTTGATCCAATAATTTTCTTTGCTTCTTTCTAGAGTTATACTAAGGTAATACATCTAGGTTTATAGGGATCATCCTGTTTTCTTATATTGTGATGCTTATGATAGCGATGTTTAGCGTTTGTAGATAGATTACCGTTCATTCCTAGTTTCATAACTCGTTCATTTAAAATATTTACTGATTTTTCTGGCCTTTTTCATAAAACATTTGGCAGGCTTTCATTACAATTTTTCTGCGAAAGTTTTTATAGGCTTTGTTTTTCATTGATGAATTTTTTTACAACGAAGTATAATATACACTTTTCTTTTTTTTCACTAACTTCAGTGATTAGCCTAGGTTTTTAGGTAAGTTTTCACCAATATACTTAGTAAGAAATTCTATTATATTCTATATTTTTGCAGTTTCCTAAAATTCAACAGATCTTAATTATTAAATGTATATATATATATGTATTCATTTAATTTGTAAGCACTTATTGATGCATTCAACCACTTATGGGTCATCGTCATAATATAATATTGCGGCAAATAAAACTACAAGAATACTACACTAAATAATTAAAAAATCACATATGCATGCATTAACTAAAATAAACAAGTTCTTTTGATGTAATTAACTTTCTTGTTTAAAATATAATTATGATCTTCTTTCTTTAATATAATTGCGTCTGCTATTTTGGTGTTCTTTGTTCTTAGTATGATTTCAAAATTATTTTCTTTATATATATATAATAATCAAATTAATGAGTACTTGCGAACATAATATTTATTCCAAAACACATGGTTTTCGTAACGGTATTTCTATCAGCGACGCTTTAATACAAGCTATTGAAAAATTGAAAAAAACAATGTGACATTTTTATTTGGGTTATTTCATGCCATGTAAACTACACTTGAGAGGAAAAAATTATCACAAGCTGTCATTTATTGTCATGGAACAACATTTTCCCACAATTCCAAAAATAAGCATATACAGCCTGATATTAGATAAGATAAAATCGTCATAATTCGGTTAATTACTACAACAAGAAAACTGACAAAATTAGCAAAATAACATCATGAAATACAAAAAAACGATAAAAATGGGGAATATTTACAGGCTTTTTCATAGGACAGATTTTTCTGTCCTATCCAATCCAATCCAATATTTCAAATTCCAGAAACCTAATTGTATTCCAATTTAAGTTTGAGTTTGCTAATCCAAAATTTCTTAACACCATAAATAAGATGCTTTTAATTTCATGTAAAATATATGTAAGTATAATAGAGATTCACTGTGCATTTGATAATTAAGGTCTGGATTTCCCTAGTAAACCAGAAAATGCATAATTTCAAAGTAAACGCAAAAAAATCAGAATTATCATTACAGAAAAAATGCATTTGCTTTATTTGACAATAATGAGGCTAAAATATGGGATCCTATAGTCGATAAACCACTCTCAATTATGAAAACCTCTGTTAATCACCCTATGTTTTTTGTCCATGACAAGTTTCAGTTCTAAAGCCTGCACCCCTCTTAGAGTCTTGCTGGAACATTCAAGCGGGATCGCAAAGAATTTTTGAACTGGGAGTGTGACAGATTTATTTAAATCCTGGGAGCAAAATTTTATAATTTTTCATACAATACTTTTTATCCTCTACAAATTTGAAAACCATTAAAAGTGCATAGCTTAATTTCTTAGAACTAGGACATAATAGAAGGAGACCTCATCAATAAAATTCCAATATACTCAACCCACGGCAGAAGAACATAATGACGGGTGCTTTACATATTTAAACTCCGAAGGTGAAGACTGTTAAACGAGAAAAAAACTCAGTGCTTGCTTCATGACCACACAGATAAACATCAAGGGTCCTATTCTGCTTGGACTCTCCGGAATTGACTACTTCTAATACACAAATACTTCGCTTTCCATTGGTGTTAAAATATCAGTGTAAAAGAGTTCCAAAAGTAGGCCAAGTAGATCAGCTAGATTTTATCAATATGTATGTATATCATATGACCGAATTGCGATGCAGATTCAATTACAAGATAAAACGGTAAGCTACCAATGTCTTTGAGAAATTTATTTTTCATGTAGTGCCCGATTAGAATACCAAAACACAATAATCCTGAAATACCAATTTCTCGACTGCTCGAGTCATTGTATTCTAAACAAATAAAATTTTACAATACGTACTTATTTTGTTGATATATAGAACTATGCTCACACGTTTAAGAGCCAATTATTTACCGTGATATGGCGCACTACATTCAGATAATTCCAAATCAATTATTTTAATTGTATGAGGAAATATTAAGAAAATGAATTATTAATATAACTTTGATGTCTTGGAAATTTTTGTAAAATTATTCCCATGAAAATCCATTTGGAATACAATGAATAGTAAATTTTGGTTGTCCAATCAATTCCAATCCAATTCTAATATGTAATATAATAACTGTTATAAAACTTAAATCCTAACCAAGTTCTTGTGAATATGAGTTTTTGTTTGAGTATGAACGATTTCAACTTCTACTTGCATTTTTTCAATACTTCAATGCTTCTTAAATCGTTTAGTAATCGATTCCAATTCTAAATTGCATTCTAAACGATTGGCCCATAATTCTTCTATTAAATTTATTGCATGAAAAGCTTCTTGATCTTTCATTTTGATTGAGACAATGCATTGGAAATGAAATTATAGTGGTAGGGTGGTATTTTGTTAATTATTTTAAAGAAATAAACAATGGCGTTGTAAATAATCAATTGCTTAGGGTAGATGCAGAGATATAATCTTTTGTATAAGAAGAATTTTTTTGCATTCATTTAGTGCCCACTTCAATTGTACTTCAAACTTCCTTACCATTTCCCAGATTTTTGTCTGTGAACAAGATATTCGAATTATTTAGGTTTCTCATAATAAAACAATGAAAAAACTGTACTATCACAATCGGAGGTAATTGTTGGGAGACTCGGGATCAATTTGTTACGCATATTGCTAATTTTTAGCAATAGTATTACCATGCGATTTGAAATTAAGCTTTGAATCAATTGTAATTCCTAAATATTTAAACTTTTCGACAGGTGATCGGGAAATATTGCTGAAATTAATTGAAAACCTAGAAATATCTACTTCTTTCCTAAAAGCGTGCACCATGCAATGTGACGTATTATTTATATTAATACACAATTTATGCATGCAGAAATATTTGAACAATCGTGCACATTTAGATTAAATTTTCTTTACTGCTGCTTCTAATGATGAGCTTCCGCAGCATATTAATGTATCATCTGCTTACTGTATAATTTCACAGTCAGTTACTTTCTTTATGCCATTTACATATAGATTGAATAGCAGAGGTCCTAGGATTTTTCCTTGTGCAACACCATTTTTTACAGATAATTCTTTAGATAATGTGTTATTTAATTTCACTCGTTGCGTCCCATTGCTTAAGTAATTTCATAGAAGACTGACACTGCTTGAAGAAAAACCTATTTTGAATAACTTTTTCTAATAAGCTGTCGTGATAAATTGAATCAAAAGTCTTAGATAGGTCAAACAAAGTGATTGCTACAAATTGATTAGAATCAAGGAGATATCTCCATTCTCGGTTGTTTGTGGAAGAGCATCGAAATCCAAATTGCGTTTTTGATATAATTTGTATTTATCTAAATGAAAGATGATTATTTTATGTAAAAGTCTTTCAAAACTTTGCTTAGCGGCGAGGCTATTGATATGCGTCTATAATTTTTAGAATATTGAAGATTATCTTTTTTAAAAATCAGTGCAACGAGTGCTTGCTTTGAAACAATCTGGAAAAACATTGGCTTTAATGCATTCATTAAATATAAAGTTTAAGGACTTCGAAATAGCTTTAGTCGTTTCTTAAAGGAACCAAACTTTAGCCTTCAGTTTAGTGATTGCTTCGGATTTTTCGTAATTCTTCGAAACATCCCGTATTATCAAGTTATTTGCTTGTTAAACATGTCTCAAAGATCACAAACACCGCATTTTGATTAAAATTGTTGGTAAGAAATTTATATTCGAAACTTTTGTTGCAAAAATTTTGAGTGTTAAAATGAGTGTAATGACAATATTTTTCTTGGTTGAAACGTATTTTTGGTAATCTTTGTAGTTGAGGATTTCGGCCTAGATTCGTTTCTTTTCCATACATAAGTAGGCATAAAAAGAAATATCAAAATTGACAAAAAACTTTTTGAAAGAAATATTTATAGACAATATGTTTCTGATAGTAAAGATCGCAAAGCATGGACATTTTGTATGAATGCTAGAATAATAGTGATACTGCACAGTGAATGAGAATTTTTAAGTGTGTCCCAAATTTTGATTTGATCTCATTTTTTGACAACTTCAACTTTTTCACAAAGTTACCGTGATATATTTGTTAAATCTAAATGTTTTGATTCAACTAAAAAATCTAGTGAATCATTAAAAGTATTTTTTATAAATAATTGTTTAGATTTTCTTCCACATAATCATTAATTTTAAAACTCTGAAAATCTCTTAAAAACATCAATTAATTTATTGATTCAAATTCTAAAGGCCCTATTATATATTTTTGAGTAAGTAACTAATATTATTATTTCACCTCGTTAGTGTTGAATATGTTTGGTAATTTTTGAAAACTTCTGAATTTTTTGACAATGTAGCATTGTAATGTACTTACTTAGGCTGGAAATATGTATATGGTAAGTGTGCTGTTAATTTAATTGGTTGAGCAACAAAAACTAGAATGAGAGACTAAATCAAAAGTAAAAGAAGATGTGGGTATCCAGAAATCTATTGACTTTGTGTCAGTAGTGATAAAATTTTACCAAATGTTAAAGTTTTCCATGCGGAGGAATTAGACATTTAAGACCGTCTGTTGAAATTAGGCCAATGGAAGACCATTATAGAGTTTCAAACAAAAGAATTGAAATTTTAATAAGTCAGTTTATAAAAGAAAATTCTAAGCATTCTTTTAAAATTACTTTGTTCAAATATATATTTCTGTTCAATGAAGTTCAATATAAAATAATGTAGCTTAAGCATTTATCAAATATTTATGTGCGCTTTACCTATATTTAAAAAGAAACAACCAATGTAACTTACGTAGCGTCACGTAATTTACATATTGCAAATTGTAATTATTGGATATTAAAGACCTTATGATTACAAGTAAATGTTTTTATTAGTGTCCATGCATGAACTGACTTTGCTCAATAGGAGATTTCAAAATACGCGATTTGCTCTCTTTCCATAGAACTATTACTTAGTAAAATTTTAATATTTTAATATAATTCAATCTATTGTGGTCCCAGCTGTGTTAAACAAATCTGAATTTCCTTTAATGTGTTTTAGCTGGAGTATTATGGTTACCCCATAAAAACAAAGGCCATTTAGTAAAATAAATTTTTTCACTTCAAAGAATATAGAACGTTGTTTAAGGTAAGAAAAAGTAACTTCAATTGAAAAATTTAGTAAAAATAGTGATAATCAAATATAAAATCTAAAATTCCTAGATATTAAGTTAGTCTTCAATAATTGAAAAGAGCTGTTGAAAACATTTCTAAGTTTTAAACCCAGGCTCAAGTTTCTTGAAATGATCTATTAGTTATCCCGAAACAATTAGATTTGGAAGTGAACATGTCCCCGTCTATGTTAATTACCGCTCTTTTAATAGGAAAAAGCATCAGAAACTATAGAAATGTTGATAACATTCATCCTTACAATTTTGAGAATACAAAAAAAAATTCATTCAATTTCCGTCAATAATTTAATTTTAGTGCTGTAACTATCATTGTGATTTTCAAAGATCTATATAATTTTAGTGCGGCTATCATCATATATATATATATATATATATAT